>JPJU01001742.1:0-16459 GCA_000750735.1 Pseudogymnoascus sp. VKM F-4246
GATGCTGAGTAGCCCGCCGAGAATGTTTGAGTTGTACGAAGACCCGCTTGGGATGGAGATGGGGAGCTTAGAGGCGATGGAGGAGGCGATGTGGAGGGAGTTTGCAGGGGATTCTGGGGGTGATGGCCTGGGAATGGGGATGGGAGCTGGAGGAGGGGGGTTGGTGATTGATGGTGGAGGGAGAGCAAGCTTTAGTATGGATGGTGCTGGAGGGGAGGTGACGATTAAAGTTGAGGATGTAGATGGAGGAGCGGAGGGGCAGGCTGTTTAAGGGGTGTTTGGGTAGAAACCTTGTGGGAGTTATTTGTATAGCGTTTGTGTAGACAGCATTGAGCGGCTTAGCTATATGGAGCGATTGAATTGAGTATACCCTCTTCTACAGCTGAATCTTTTGATGGCGTGACTCATTGATTCGTTTTCCTTGCCCCTTTCTTTTGTGAGATCTTTTAAGGGGTATTATGGCTACTTATACTATAGCTAATGCAATTCCAAGCTGGGATATGACCTTCTTAGCGCAGTATTCACAGCTTCCAGACACTCCTGCTTGCGATACTGTTCTATGTTAGGCCAGCCATACCCGCGATATATATCCTGCACCATGTGTCTCATCCCCTCCTCCCCACCAGCAGCGTCCGAGAAGTTCTCCGCCACCAACCGCCGGCCCAATGGGATAAACTGCAGCGAACGAAAATGGTCCTTGAGAAGCTCGAAGAAATCCGCAATGGCCCACGCGGGGTTGCTGGAGCGCCACCCTTCTTCGTTTTCAGGGGCGAAGTCGCAAGGATCGTCCATAACCATGCGTTCGCTCCATTTTGGGTGGCACATTATCTCGTCGTAGCATCGGAGCCAGTACACTATGCCGAGCTGCGTGTCGAGTAGGAAGACGTCGTTGTCTCGCCCTCCATGCGTAAGGCTAACAACGTGGGGTGGAACGTCATTGCAGTCCTCAGCGCCTTCGGTCATAATCTTGAGATCCGTAGTCGACATAGTGGGGTTGACACTAAGTCCTTGGTAGTCGGCGAAGCTTGTTTGAGGAGCACCTTCTAGCTCCACTCCACCGCTGTTGACCCCGCGGATGTAGGGGAGAGCCCGGAGCAGAGAGATCACCTCGTTTGATTTCCCAAAGCCGCGTAGATTTTCCATGGTGATGGTTGGCCAACCCCCTGCGGGAGGGATAATGAAATCTGTGTCATCGAGGTACAGCTTCGAGAGGAAGTAATAGTAATCGCGGATGGCCGAAACGCATTCATCTTGCGAGTAGGTAATGTTGCTGAGGCTGGCCATTTTCGGGCCCGAGAAGGAGGTAAGTATGGAAAAGAGCAATGGAGGTGAAGAACGTGGGGAAAGAGATTATATTAAAACAGAGTAGTGGCAGGCTATAATGTTCAGTATCAACGGTTTACTTTATCAGACTGAGTTTCTCACATATATGCCTACTTTTTCGCAAATCCTCTAGCTCAAAAAGCTTAGCGGGCTTGTGGCTTCAACAAAGTTTGCAGGGATTCACATTGCATACTATATTTTTGCGATCAACGCCCCATTTAACTCGGTGATCCATCAACCCATCTCTTCACACGCAGTACGGCGTGTCGCCGATATACTTGCAACCGCCCGTTCCGCAGTGACACCAGTTGATAGTTATTGATGCCGCCAGTGCAGATAACCTATAGTAGCGAGTTAGCACATTGATATTGTTATGTTCGTCGAGCCTTGAGACCACGACTATAACCTCTCCACTATAGTGTGCTTGGTCGACGGCAGGAACCGAGCCTGGGATATGTACGACTGCTGGACCGCCGTTACACCGGTCAAAGTAGAAGCGGGCAAGAGCAGATACAGTAGGTAATACTATATAAAATGCCATTCGTAAGGTAGAATTTACAATAAAATTACAATATATCCACCATTCACCCCTCGCTCGACCTCTTGGCCGCCCTCCTCTGCTCCCTCGTTATCCTCCTATCCTTCGGACTCAAAGCCCTCTTAATCCTCATAGCCCCTCCCAAAAACATCCACGTCGCAAAGAACACCACTATAAAATTAAACCCAGCATACACCCACATGAGTCCGAAATCGCGCCAGCGATGGCGATAAAACACATTAAATCCTCTTGAAAACTCGTCTCCATTGGCGTACTGGCAGTACTCGCACAAGCCCCCTGCACCAACCTGCACATAGCCGCCCATCCGCTTCACAAAGTCGCTGGTGTAGGATGCGCAACTCATTCCTGGCGGAGGTGGGAAACGAGCAAATTCGGTGTCGTCGCAGACGACGCGGACGTTGTGGGTGACGACGCCGAGCTGGCCTTCGAGGAGGTAGTGGAAGGGGGTTAGCCAGTACATCCAGCTCCTCCAGAAACTGGGTAGGGCCGGGTAGGGGACGACGATGCCGCAGAAAGCGACGATGAAGAGGAAGAAGAAGGGGATGAGGAGGGATGCGAACATGGCGTTTGGTGCCATAGCGGCGATGAACTGCCCGAAGCCGACATAGAAGATTTCGAAGAGGCAGACCATGAGGAAGACGTAGCCGGCCGGGAAGCCGAGGGGGAGTCCGACACCGAAGTACCAGCAGCAGAAGAAGATGCCGCCGCAGAAGAGGGAGAAGGGAATTTCGGGGAGAATGGCACCGAGGGTGAAGGCGGGCCAGGCGTAGATCTTGGATTTGGCTTCGCGTGATTCGAAGACGTCGCGGAAGGAGATATAGCGTGGTTGAAGCTGTTGTATAAGCGGTGGAGCAATCGTCATCATCATGAATATGGTAAAGAGGCGGGATTGCATATCGATGCTTGAATGGCCTAGTTTCCAAAAGGTAAAGGTATTGAAGAGACCTGTAGGTTATGATGTTAGCTAATGGCAAGCTGTTTGGCTGGGGCGTGTCTATGCATACCAGTAATTATATGAAGAACCAACTTCCCAAAAAAGTATTGGGGGGTTCGCCAGTATGCAACGAAGCATCTCTTAATAACAGCCAAGATTTGCGTGCTATATGGCATAGCATACTCCCTGTCGTCCTTTCTGGCCCCTTCATGTCCTGCCGTGGCCTGCCGACGATCTTGGACCAGCCTCTGAATCTCATCCTGCCTGTCCTTGGCGTCCTTCGATCTCTCCCAGATATCCGCCCAGTCGGGGCCTTCGTAGTTTGGGTCACCTGCGCCGATTACCTCAAGCATGTACTCTGCCGGGTTCTCATCCTTCGGGCACTCCTTCGCGCCGTTCTCCTCAAAATACTCAATCATATCCTTGCTGTCTTTTCCTAGGGTGCCATGAAAAACAACACGACCCCCAGACTTGAGGAGGAGGAGCTCATCAAATTCCTCAAAGAGAACTGCAGACGGCTGATGGATGGTGCAGAGAATTGCCTGCCCAGCATCGGCCAGCTTCCGTAAAAATCTCACAATGTTGAAGGCCGCCTGGCTGTCCAGTCCAGACGTAGGCTCGTCCAGAAACAAAAGTAGTTCCGGCTTCGACGCAAGCTCAACGCCGATGGTGACCTTTTTACGCTGCTCTGAATTCAGCCCATATCCGACCTCTCCAATTATGGCTTCGGCCAGGTCATGCATCTCCAGCAGGTCTATAATTTTCTCCACATATTCGTACTTCTCCTTCTTCGGCACCTCCTTTGGTTGGCGTAGTAGAGCCGAGAATCGAAATGCCTCACGCACAGTAGCCGTAGGCTCATGGATATCCATCTGTTCGGCGAAGCCCGTAGAACGCTGGAACGATCTGGGAAGGGGTCTCCCATCTACCAGAAAATCGCCAGTAACGACACCAGTATCTGCTCTCTGCGCAAGCGTGTTAAGCAAAGTAGTTTTTCCTGCACCACTGGCGCCCATCAACGCTGTTAGCTCGCCTGGCCTTACATAACCATTTATGCCTTGGAGCAGCTTTCTCTCTCCATGCTCGTAAGGAATAGTGAAGTTAACGTTCTGGAATGTAAATACGGTTTCGTTCCTCGCTATTCCTTCCCTCATGCCACCACCGGCATCTTGTCGTCTCTCATCCCTCGAGCCCTCTGAGCTCTCTCTTTCAGCCTCACCCCCAGTCCCATTGGTGTCTTTTTCCTTTATAGCCTTCTCAACAGATTCTGGGGCTCCGCCGCGCTTGAAAACTGTGACGGCACCACCGCCAGAATTTGGTTTTTGCCGCTCCATTCCCAAAGCAGTGAGGGCGACAAAAAATAACCAAAAACCAATAATTATTCCAATATTTCGCCAAAGATGCGATCTGGTGTAATCGAAACCCGTCATGATATAGTTTTTCCCAGAAACGGAGGTTTTCCCCGGTTCAGACCCTTGGAGAGCACAGGACTGGAACTGAGGCCGAGCATCGGGCCCAGTTGGGACGAGGACTGGCGGAACACACTGAATGTCGAGGTTGTGAAACTCATTGGACATGAGTGCCTCGAAGCCATATTGGACCGGGTTGATCCAGCGAATCCACGATAGCCAGGGGCGCATTTTTTTCGGGGGAATGAGATACCCCGTGTACGTGACAAACGCTTGAATAGCAACCCCCGTAAACCGAGTTGCAACATCTAGAGAAGCGGCCCAGGCCCCAATGCAACGAAAGAAAGAGTACATGGTCAAAGTCAAGGTCCAAAGAACCAACAAAGATATAAAAAACTGGCTTGGTGTCCGCTGAAGATTTGACATAAAGTAAACCACCAGGTCGAATATAGTGACTTGTATAAGAACTAATGGCAAATCGATAACAATCTGAGCTATGGCATAAGCAGCAGGACGATAGAATGAGAAGGCTTTATGCTTCATCATGATAGGCCTGTTTGAAAATGCCGACGTCAATTCTGCCAACGCAAGGAGAGCGTTGAATAGCAGCATAAAGAACATCACACCCCCTCTCTCGAACACACCTTGAGTTGTTTTCGGCATATTGAAGAAAAGAGAGCCAACAATAAGGCCTTGGAATAAGATGCCGCCCCATTTCCCAATCAAAGTCTGTCGATCACCCAGCATAACGAAGAAATGCTCGTTTGTGCAGGCTAAAACTTGTAGGTGGAATGGGAGCGTATAATTCTTCTTCTCTGTCTTCTTTGTCATCGCCTCGGTTCTCGTGCGAACCTGCTCCTCAACGAGATTTTGATATCCGTCTAGTTCGCGCCAGTTCGCCTTCTCAATCTCGCTCCCTCGGAACGCTGCCTCGAACTGTTCGGGCGTTTTGGGTATTCTGTCATGCCAGCCATCTTTCACCC
The DNA here is from genome assembly GCA_000750735.1 of Pseudogymnoascus sp. VKM F-4246. Lineage (NCBI taxonomy): Eukaryota > Fungi > Ascomycota > Leotiomycetes > Thelebolales > Thelebolaceae > Pseudogymnoascus > Pseudogymnoascus sp. VKM F-4246. Next base: position 5,209 of record JPJU01001742.1, read on the forward strand.
GCCGCTCATGCCTGTCGGTGACTGAGGTGAGGAAGTCGGCCGTTGTCCATCTTTCAGGGCGTTCAAATCCGAGGTTCTCAAAGTATTCGACCGCCGTGTCTGCAGGACCATAATAGCAGCATCGGCCTTCGTCGATTACCAATACTTTATCAAAAGCCTTGTATAAACTTTCTCCTGCCTGGTATAAGGCCACAGCTGTCGAGATGTGGGCCATCGTGGTCAATGTCCGGATGCTGTTCACATATTCCAGTGCCGTAGAGGCATCAAGACCTCTCGTAGAATTGTCCCACATTTGCGTAGAAGCCTTTGTTATCATTGCTTCAGCAATGCTAACACGCTTCCTCTCACCCCCCGATACGCCACGAACATGCTCGTTGCCAACGAACGTGTTCAGTGTATGTTCGATCCAAAAAAGTTGTGTGAGCGCCTTTAGGAATGTTTTGATATATTGATCGCGGCTCTCGCCTTCCATTCTCGACTCCTTTCCTGGTGTCCTTGTCCTCAACGCAAACTCCAGAGTCCTCTTAACGCTAAGTGTCGCATAATGGAGGTCGTCTTCGGGGTTGTATAGCACCTCTCCTCTGAACTCTTTGGCCATAGTTGCTGCGGACTCCCCTCCATAGCACACATCTCCCTCGACGCTCTTGAAGCCGGCTCGCTGGTTTCCAAGCACCTTCAAAAACGTGGAGCAGCCGCTCCCAGGACGACCAAGCACCAGTATCATCTCCCCCGGCTTAATGACACCGCTGAAGTCATTGATAATTGTCCGTATCGGCGGCCCTCCATGAGTTTTCTTATTCCCGCTGAAAACAGCTCCGATCTTTCGAGGTAACGTCATGAACAGGTCGCCGACAGTAGGCTGTATCTTTGCTCCGAGTCCTACGCCTTTTACTGTCAAGTGCTTGAACACCACTCCAACGTGTCTAGTCTTTTCTTCTTCGGAGTTCTCTTGCCGTCCATGCCCAAACATGCGGCTCATCAATCGCTCGATATTTTGGTCGGCCATTTTGAGCAGGTCGCCTGAGGAGGTGGTTTTAACATTCTACAAGTATAAAGAGTATAATTGATAATGCACTCGAGTCTATCCAAGTGCCAGGGTCCATGTCCGTCAGGGTTGCAATGATAAAACAAAAGCTTCCATATCAACGCCTGGGGAAGCCATTGTAAAGCTATAGCTCCGAATAGTTGGACAGTATGGTATGGCCCACTACTAACGGATACATCTGGGCCCATACAGAAATGTGCATGACAGATGTATCCCTCTCCTGTCATTATGAGAGCTACTTCACACTAAAAAAAAAGACTTACGCTGCCACGTAAATTCGGGCAAGACTGAAGTACTCATCGCCGCCAGTCTTACACGGCAAAAACTAGCACTAATATTTGAAGCCAAAGTTTATGACATCAATGCACGTGGAGGACTGGAAAATATCACGAGATTTTGATTCCAGCGTGCCCGGAGAGATGCCGGGAACTGTGGGGCCGGACACTCGGACCACATAGTGTCGAATCCGAAAAATCTCCAACCACCGGCGCTAATACCACATACGGGACCATGATTGGGTAGATCAACGTCTACTCGTCAGAATTACGACAGGGCTGGACCAGCTATGTTGCAGAATTTTGATCACATAACCACTGTAGCCACAAAAACGGGAAAATGCGGCATGATTGTATATGCAGAGTTTTTGAAAGTATATTTTCTCTTGTATATGCCCAAATGGTGTATTTTGGTGTTGGTCGTAGTTTGAAGCAGTTGCGAAACCAGACGATGCTCGGAGATTTTCATGAGCTTCATGAGGCTGAAAGCGCGCAGTAGCTTCGCCGCCGAGATACCATCTTTTATTGGGCAATAGAGCGGCGGCAACATTCGGCAATGTCAGAAAGTGACTTCCAGTTGCCACACCCGTTGTTCGGTGGCGCTAGAGCTCCGGCGGGCCCATAAATGGACTTCTCTCTTCGTCACTATACCGATTTGGATCATTTTAAAGGACAACCAGGCGTGGCCATGCCTGCCGTCTTACCGGTGCCTTCGCCAATCTCTGTTGGATATTGCTCATATCCACTCATTCCCTCCAATAAGGCATCCTAACGTCCCTGGAGCAAGTGCGGTTCAGGTCCGGAGTGTGAGGTATAGTAGAGTTCCATACCGTTGTGATATTTTCCTGTATGGCTATATAAAGATCCACACATCCCCCTTGCTGAAGTGTTTTTTCATTATCCAATACAGCATATAATTTCCTCTTATATCTTCGCTACTTTCTGCCCCTATATCCGCAGGCTTCCACTCTCATAGGCAGCATGGCGGAAGAAGGCATTGTAATGCCAGGGCAACAGCCTACCACATTTGAACCTATATCCATCGACGTACAACGCACCAACACGCGACAATCAGGCCTAGGCCGCTCCGAAACCCGCGAATCGAAGAAGGAGGTCAGAGATCCGCATCTCGATATCAACTTGCCATATCGGACGCTAAGCCGAAATGCAAACCTTCGCGAGTACACACAGGAGGAGCCGGATGGAGCTGCAGAGACTGGAGTCTCCGCCGATGGCACCCCATATACCGTCGTTGCCTTCACACCAAACGACAAGGACAACCCAAAGAATTGGTCCAAGGCAATGAAGTGGTGGTGCACGATCTGCGTGTCCCTGACCTGCTTCGTTGTAGCCTTCTGCTCCAGCGTTATCACAGCTGATATTGAGGGGCTTGCGGAAGAATTCAATGTTTCCGAGGAGGTCGCTCTCCTATCCATTACGGTCTTTGTTATCGGTTTTGGTGTTGGACCTATGGTGTTCGCGCCGCTTTCGGAAATCTATGGTCGCCGCGTCATATACGGCTCGACTCTCTTCATCGCCGTTATTTTCATCATTCCATGCGCCGTCGCTAAAAACGTGGCTACACTCATGGTCTTTAGAGCCCTGGATGGTATCGCCTTTTCAGCCCCCATGACTCTTGTTGGAGGCACTCTGGCCGATTGCTGGAAGAACGAAGAGCGCGGTGTCCCCATGGCTGCCTTCTCGGCCGCTCCATTCATCGGTCCCGCAATTGGTCCGCTCGTTGGAGGGTACTTGGGAGATGCCAAGGGCTGGCGCTGGCTATATTGGATCCAGCTGATCCTTGGTGGCGTCGTCTGGGTGCTCATCACCTTCACCGTTCCCGAAACATATGCGCCAACCATTCTCAAGCGCCGTGCTGAGAAACTATCCAAATCTTCCGGGAAGAGGTTTCTCACCGAGCAAGATCTTGATATGCGCCCATTCTCCGATCGCCTCCTGAACTTCCTCATTCGACCATTCCAGCTTCTCTTCGGCGAGCTCATCGTTTTCCTGATCTCCATCTACATGTCCGTTCTTTACGGTCTGCTTTACATGTTCTTCGTCGCCTACCCAGTCGTTTACCAACAAGGCAAGGGATGGAATGCCGGTAAAACGGGCCTAATGTTCATTCCTCTCGCCGTCGGTGTCATCTGCTCTGCCTTCTGCGCCCCATTCGTCAACAAGCACTACTTGACTCTGGTACGAAAGCACAACGGCAAGCCTCCCGCTGAGGCCCGCTTAATTCCAATGATGATCTCCTGCTGGTTTATCCCTATCGGTCTCTTTATATTCGCATGGACCTCATACCCGCATATCTCATGGGCTGGACCAGCCTTCGCCGGCTTCCCCGTCGGCTTTGGCTTTATCTTCCTCTACAACTCCGCCAACAACTACCTCGTCGACTCGTACCAGCACCAGGCCGCCTCGGCACTCGCCGCGAAAACGTGCATTCGCTCGTTCTGGGGTGCCTCGACGGTGCTCTTCACCAACCAGATGTACGCCCGCCTCGGATATCAGTGGGCCAGCTCCCTGCTCGCGTTCTTGGCGCTGGCGTGCTGCGGCATCCCGTTCTTGTTTTACTATTATGGAGCCAGGATTAGGGCGAGGAGCAAGTACGCATATTCTGGGGATGATGAGGAGACACTGGAGACGAAGGTTGAGAATTAAAGGGTGGAGATGTTGGCAAGAAAGTTAATGTATGTTATAATCAGGGTTGATGGTGAAGGCTTCGACAGGTGTCCTGGTGATTGGGAGTCTTTATCTTTCTTATAGTTGCTGTGAACAAAGGCTTTTCTATCAGCCTTGTTCAGCCTTTAGCGGCAGGGAAGGCATGGTGTTGTTTTATTGTATATACCTTATCTAGCGCGGTACCTTACGAGATACCTAATACAGTTTTCCTATATAAACAAATGAATTTCCACAACTTCACAAATTTCACCTTTTCTCCTTCACAACACTTCACCCACAGCAGACCCCAAGATCGACACACAACGACAGGCACCAACATACACCCACCTGCCTACCTACATCATCGATGACTGGTAGGTAGGTGTATATCGATCCCATCATTGTTTCATCCTTCTTCTGCCACCCTCGCTGCCAATAACATGACAACTTCTGATGACTTGAGCCAAATGCCTTGAATTAAACTCTCCAGCCTGCCGGTCTGGATTCTAAAGTTTAATTCAAAGCTCTCTCTCAAGTTCTTCAGATCCAAGCTGACCTTCAGTTATCCTCCTCGATATACTCCTGACAGGATGTCCACCACCTCTTCTGCCACTGCGCGTTGCAATCGGCATTACAACTTCTGATGACTTGAGCCAATGCCTTGAATTAAACTCTCCAGCCTGCCGGTCTGGATTCTAAAGTTTACTTCAAAGCTGCCCCTCAAGTTCTTCAGATCACCCCAAAAACCCCCCTCGACAAGCTCCAGGCAGGATGCCGCCTCTGCCATACCACCCCGACAAATTTCAGCAGTCCTTACTCCTGCACGTTTTATCTCTTATTCGGCAACCCTCGCAGGTCACCTCTGCTTCGTCTTACAGGTAGGCGCTGTTCCTCCTGTGTTATCAAATTCCAACCCTCCGACCTTCCCACTTCTTCCTTCGGCAAGTTTCCTGGAAGGTCGCCTCTCTGCTACCCCTCATGTTATCACAGGCTCTGCTTCTCGTCAGCTTGGTTTCAATTACTTTCATTTGCCGCCCCTCCCAACAGTTTCTCTTCTCCGGACAACTCCTGGCAGTTCGCCTCTGCCACTGCTTTGCGACAAATTCCTGGCAGGTCATCACCTCTGCCACCTTACACATCACGAACGATCTGTTGTGTCGGGTTCAATCAGCCTCCATTGTCCACTAACACTGTCTAATCATCGGACCTTCCGGTTCCAGATTTCAAAATTCAACTTCAACTTCGATTTCCACCATTCTTCCCAAGACAAGTCCTGGCACGCCACTTCTGCCTTCCCTCATAACACCGCGGGCACGCTTCCTGTAGGTTTCAACCAATTCTCATTTTACGCCATGCCATACCACTCTTCTTGCTCGACAACTCCTGGCAGTTTGCCACTGCCATCTGATCTACTACCTTGGGTGTTACTATCCAAGGTTTAGATCAATTTTCAGCTTGCTATTACTATGGATTTGATCCACCCCCTCTTGGCCGTCCAGCCGGAGCTTTACATTTCATGATCGACCAACAACAAATTCCTGGCATGTCGCCACTGCCACTCAGGCTCTAACCCTATCTGTTCGATCAACTCTCAGTCTTCAGAATCTCGTTGTTTTCCCCAAAGGCTTCTTTTTCTAGTACACACGCAGTTGGCACTGTTGTCATCGGATCCCTTCAAAGGTCACATCTGCCAGAACGCACATAATTCGGCATCGCTCTTACAAGTTCCTTTGGGGATCGCCTCTGTCATAAACAATCAGGGTTGGCGTTTTCATCATCAACTCCCTTCGAAGGTCATCTCTGTCAACACGCATATACTTTCCCATCAACTCAGTAAGTCTGTCTCGAAACCTGCTCCAGCCTCAGGGCCGCCCGTCCATCATTTCTAACACCAACAGTCTTGGACCCATCATACCTCACTCCTCGAATCCATTATTGACGATTTCACAACCGCTACACGTACAACTTCGCCTGCGGTTATGAATCCGAGAATGCTTTTCCAGCCTCACTATTCGATCTCTTGATATACAACATTCGAGTCCAGCCAGTTGATATATGAGGAGATGGAGTTCTTGATATGTTTATTAGGGGCAACGAGCCGGGACCCAGCTCTTGTTGGTTATAGTGCGCCATACTGTCGTTTTCGTCTAGGCTTCGACGCCCTCTCTCGATGTCGATTTGGGGTGTAGTCCAGGAACGGGTTCTTTCTGGCAAGAGGTATTGTATCGTAGGTCGGAAGAGTGTCGACGTGCGCATACAACTTCACTTGCACTTTGCCAATTCGGACGTGGTTATACAGCCTCTTAACTGCTTGACCTTTTGATATTCAAAACCCAGATCCTTCCTTGGAATCGTCCACTTCAGCTGCTATAACCTCACTCGAGAATTGTTAATCTCAAGGCCAAATTCTCTTCTTTGTGGCCTCTGACTGCTCGATCGCTATATTTACAACACTCAGATTCATCATTGCCACTTCCGAACTTGACTCTCTATTACTTCATTCTCACAACCTCAAGGATTCAATCTGAAGATTTAATGACTTCTAACTGCTCGATCTCTCTCAGCATATGATCCGTCATTAGACATTATAACTTCAGCCTCTTTCAACATACGCGCACCGTTTCGAGATTGAAGACCTCGAACTTTCTTCAACCTCATACTCTCACAGCCTCTGCTTGCTTGATCTCTCGATACACAAATCTCAGATTCGTCTTTGGCATTCTGATCCCATCAGTCTCTCTTGACCTTCTCAAATTCAACCTCGAAGTTTCGGGTCTCATACTTCTACAGCCTCTGACTCCTCGATCTCTTGCCAAGCAACTCTCAGATCCCTCCCAGCTTTCCGATAGCTTCGGCCACGACAATATCAACACGCACTTCTCAATCTCAAGGCCTTTGATATTACGCTTCCAGAACCTCACTCGCATTCACAATCGTGGAGAATCGATCGCATAGCTTCACGGCCTCGGAATTGTCAACCTCTCGCACTCCCAGTATACCACACTCAATCTCACTTCCATCGCCCTATTCCACTTCTACAGTCACCTTCGCCTTTAGACCATACACCCTTTCAGTCTCGAAGTCCTCAATCTCACGCTGGTACTGTCTTGCAATTTACGATCGCTCTTCAAGGTAATGTTGACTACTACTTTGTCATATTGTCAGGTTATGTATACTAACTATTGTACAGTACAATTTTTCTATTCTGGGACATCTCCGGACCTGTTCACTGTCCGTCGCCTCGGATCCAATATGGCTTCTCCTTCAAGTGTAGAAACCCAACCCCGCTACTTCGCCTCCCCAGAACCGGATATGCCAAAAGTCGAAAAGGATGGCCTCCGAGGCGCAGTCAAGTTCCAAGACCATCAAAATTTCTCTAGACTTGCTCATATCCTTGGACTCAACAGCAAAGCAGCTGTGAAGGTATGGATGGAAAGTGATTCCTTCAAGCCTGCATACGATGAACTTGTGCGCGACTGGATCGAGTCGCAGTGGAATAAGGCGGTGGACGGCATGCGGCGCAAGAGAGGGCCAACCTTGAAGCAGGTTGTCAAAGCAATTTCCAACGCCCCTGAGGGTCGCTACACGTCACCAATTGGCAAGACCAACAAAGATAATTTCGCGGAGATCGACCATTACGCGCTCTGTCTTGTACGTCTGCGAGCTGCGAATGAATCAAGTTTCCATGGCATTTTCCTCGGGAAGACTTGCAGCGACGAGGACAAAGATCAGAGGTTGTGGCAAGCAATGCTTCGTGGTGCCGCTAACGCATGGAGATCTCACAAGAAAACCATGAAATTTGACTCCAGATAGGCGCACTGTATGTATAGGCTCTGGGGAAACATCGATCCTACTGTGGGAATTCGGGTGAAACTTGAGGTCAATGGGCAAATCAGGCAATGCTTCATGTTACAGTTAGATTAAGAGGCCGCGGGAACAATTGGCGGTTTGACTTGGGGATGGATTGTATACTGAGGCCCGAGGGAGGTAGTCATTCAAGGACAACTCTACGGAGTATGAGATGGTGGCGATGTTGTTCTCAAAGCGCGCGAGAGATTTCTCTATTCTTTATTCTACGTAGTTCTCAGACTCTGATACCATTCTGTCCTCTACAATAAAGAATATTATCAACCCAGAAATTGATAATGCCAGTGTTCAAAAAGTAATACGAGATGTAGGACGCCCAGAAGCTCCTGTCAAACCTAAGCTAGGCCCCGAGCTGGAACCTAAGCCAGGCTTCGTGTTCGAGCCCGAGCCTGGGAGCCAGCTTGCTCGTGAGCTGCAGCGTGGGCTCGAATAAGAGGGGAAATGGGGGTGGACAAGTGATAACTTCCGTATATCAATCCATCTATGTACCTTTTCATACAATTTACTATGTAATGGTACCTATTATTTTTAGCGGTCGCCTTCGCTTCAGCGACTTCTCCCACACACACTTCACTTCCACCCACGATTCGATTTACGAACAATTCAGTATGTGATTACCGGTTGCGGACATATAATAACCCGATACGACCGTCTGTTGTTGGTGTCTCCCGTTAATTTAGAGTGTGACACACAAATCGCTCGGTACATTTTTGACTCACTTGCCCCACCATCTCATAAATCTATCAAAGTCGACAACTTTGAAAAATCACAAATAATCCCCACAACATTTTGACAGCTCTGCGCTCCACTATTCCAGAAAACAGAGAATAGCACGCAATCATGGCTGACGCAGCTCCCATTGAGGAGCAAGTCGCGAACCTGCACTTGGACGAGGTCACCGGCGAGAAGGTGTCCAAGTCTGAGCTGAAGAAGCGCCAAAAGCAGCGCCAGAAGGAGGAGGAGAAGAAGAAGAAGGAGGCCGCCGCGCCCCCCAAGCCCGTGAAGGAGAAGAAGAGCAATGCTGAGGCCGACGAGAAGGAATTGAATCCCAACGTGAGTCTCACGCCCCTGTACATCGACCCCGCGAAAACGAGGCTAATAGCGGGGTATAACAGCAATACTTCGAAATCCGATCGCGCGCTATCAACAAGTTGCGTGCTTCGCAAGACCCGAGCCCATACCCACACAAGTTCGAGGTTAACACTGATATTCGCGACTTCGTGAAGGCACATGAGAGCCTCAAGTCGGGAGAGCAGCGCAAGGAGGTGGAGGTCCGCATGGGAGCCCGTATCTACAACAAGCGTGCGTCCGGACCCAAGCTCGTCTTCTACGATGTCCGATCCCAAGGAATTAAGCTGCAGGTTATGTGCCAGTTGCAGGAGTCTGCGGAGGGCGCCCCGCCGTTCGCTAGCCAGCACGAGCATCTCCGCCGTGGAGATATTATTGGCATTGTCGGATACCCAGGCCGCACAGCACCAAAGAACAAGATTGAGAAGGGAGAGGAGGGAGAGTTGTCGATCTTTGCAACAGAGGTTAAGCTGTTGACTCCCTGCTTGCACCAGCTTCCAGATGAGTACTACGGATTCAAGGACCAAGAGCAGCGCCACCGCAAGAGATATCTCGATCTGATCATGAACGAGCCCACCCGCAATGTTTTCCTCACCCGCTCGAAGGTCGTCACATTTGTCCGCAGGTACCTGGATAACAAGGACTTCACCGAGGTCGAGACGCCCATGCTTAACTCCATTGCTGGAGGCGCCACTGCTAAGCCCTTCACGACCCACCACAACGATCTTAACATGAACATGTTCATGCGTATCGCTCCCGAGCTCTACCTCAAGATGCTTGTTGTCGGCGGCCTCGACCGCGTGTACGAGATTGGCAAGCAGTTCCGTAACGAGGGCATCGATCTTACCCACAACCCCGAGTTCACCACCGCTGAGTTCTACATGGCCTACGCGGACGTTTACGACCTCATGAACATGACTGAGGAGCTCATCTCCAGCCTTGTCAAGGAGCTGACCGGCGGTTACACCACCAAGTTCCACACCCAGCACGGGGAGGAGTACGAGGTCAACTGGGAGGCCCCATGGAGACGCGTGGAGATGATCCCCGCCCTCGAGGAGGCCACCGGCGAGAAGTTCCCTCCCGGACCCGAGTTGCACACCGACGAGACCAACACCTTCCTTCGCGGTCTTCTCAAGAAGATGAACATCGAGTGCTCGCCGCCTCTCACCAACGCGCGCATGCTCGACAAGATGGTCGGTGACTTCATCGAGGAGACTTGCGTCAACCCCACCTTCATCACCGGACACCCACAGATGATGTCCCCGCTTGCCAAGTCTCACCGTAACAACCCCGGTCTCTGCGAGCGCTTCGAGGCCTTCGTGTGCAAGAAGGAGATCGTGAATGCGTACACCGAGTTGAACGATCCGTTTGATCAGCGTCTGCGCTTCGAGGAGCAGGCGAGGCAGAAGGACCAGGGTGATGATGAGGCGCAGATGGTCGACGAGAACTTCTGTATGAGTCTCGAGTATGGTCTGCCACCTACCGGTGGATGGGGAATGGGTATTGACCGCCTAGTCATGTTCTTGACCGACCGTTATAGTATTAAGGAGGTGCTGGCGTTTCCGTTCATGAAGGAGGAGCAGAAGGGAGGACAGGCTAAGTTGGCCGCCGAGGTGGTGGGCATTGAGGCTCAGCCTGAGGAGGGTATTGGTGAGTAACCCCCGTCTGTGATTTGGAACTGTAACTAACGAGTCTACAGCGCACAAGTAAATGCATGTTACCAGAGTGAGCGTCGTATAAAATAGGATACTACGTGTGGCCATTCAAATAGGAGGTGTATCTGCCAACTGTGTACAAGCACAGCTGCATGCATGCGATAAATGTAGACAGGTTTTTAAAGGAGAAGAAAATATTGAAGTCAATTAGTCGAGTTGAGATCCCGCTATTCATACACTGTCCCTGCGTGAAACGCCACTGTGATGCTATCTGCTCCCTGGCCCCCTATATTTGAACACTATCGTCACACTATTCTATACTACAAGATTCTTCCACTTCCAAATGCAAATTTAAGCAGTTGGCGTTCCCCTCGCTGCAGCGGGCACCCTCACTTTCGGGCCGCCCTGCGCAGCCTGTGCCATGCTGCTCTTCACCAACCTCAAACTCCTCTTAGGGACCCACAGGCGGCTTCCAAGCACAAGCGTCATAGTAAGCAGACCCATGCTGCATGCCTGATGTGCAGACGCCAGCGGCAGCGGCACCAGGTACAGCAGAGTTGTGATACCGAGTGCTACCTGCGCCAGGGCGAAGTGGACGACACCCATCATACCCCTGCGGGCATTTTTGGGAATCGCCGCGGCGACACGCGGGTTAAAACGCGAGTACGCCCACA
>JPJU01001755.1:0-11362 GCA_000750735.1 Pseudogymnoascus sp. VKM F-4246
GTGTTAGGTAGGGGAGAGGAGAGGAGAGGGCTGGGGGATGGGAAGGAGGTTTAAATGTGACGCGACGTGATGTTTTGATGTTGTGGTTTTGGTGATGGGGCGGTGGAGTATGGAGAGGTTGGTGTTGCGTTCTGTTTGCTGGGCTGGCTGCCGCTGGGGGAAGGAAGCGTCAACAGAGCGGATTGTAGCTAGTAGCAGAACACAAGAGTGAATTCGACTAGCGGTAACTTTGAATTCCGTAGTAAAGGAATCTTTTCTTTCATCACCTTTCAACATTCATCTTTATATTCCTCTAACCACTTCATTTCACCTATCAACCCTCACCGACCTCAGTGGTCAAATCGGCAGTCACTCGCTTGCCTCCGTAAATGGCTTAGTGCGGCCCCTACCTATCCCATTATCACGATTGACGAGCGCGGCAACGCCAAACAACAACCTCACGACGACCGACGACCGACGACGACGGGGACTCGCACGCCAGGCAGGCTTCAGGTATAGCTGCTGTAGCTGCAGGATATCCGCCACCTACGCACTCACAAAATTGTTGCACAGCGAAACTTGACGGGACGAGAGACTGCGAAATCGCATCCGGAGCGGTACAAATAGAAGTGGAGCCACCCCCCGATAAACATCGCCGGAGTGGGACGCTGGTGGATTGCGACAGCGACTTGTGCCTGCGACAGCGACGGCGACCATTTACCTGGCTGGGCGAGAGAAGCCAGTAGTATAGGAAGGAGGAGGAAATATCGCATCTGGTTCTTTGTTGCCGATCTAAACGAATTATTGTCCCGACGCTTTCGCTTTGTTACTTGCGCGCTTCGACAACCTCACATTCACCATCTGCGACAACAGATGGCGACGATGGAGGGCAGCGACAACATCACCGCCGATGTAACTACGGCTTCAAATGTCATTGAGAAGGAAACCATCAACTCGCTGAATACACCGCCGCTCGAGAAGATGCCGGGGACGATGACACCGCCACTTCCGAAGGAGAGGACGAGGCGGACGACGGTGAATGCGAACACGAACTCAAACTCAAATGTGAATAGCAATACCAACCGCGCACGCTCAAGGACACCGAGTGCGCCGCCGGCACCGTTGGATCCAAATGCTCTCAGCAAAGCGCTATTCAAGGAGTTTGAGGAGGGGGGAAGGTCGAGGGATATCACACCGGGAGGCAGCCCGAGTAGGAAGAGGCAAAGGGTTTATGGCGATAGGTGAGCCTCATTTTATTATGTGTCTTTTTGCATGGGAAGAGGGAGTGGATCAAGGCGGGGTCGCCGAGAGACTCATCTTTGTGGATTTGGGAGTGAAATCGATCTTGGTGAATTCACGATCGATGACGTTCGGACCCGTCCTTTTAAGATCGCTTTGCTGATAACGACTTCCAGATTCATCCCAAATCGAGAAGGACAAGACCTACAGGCTAGCTTCAGCTTGCTTCACGATGATGGTTCGCCGGCGACACCTTCAAAGACCAAGAAACGGACGCCACATGGCGAGCTGCACTTCCAAAAGAGTAAGTCCACGATGGCCGCGATTTGGGGATAGTTACATGTGCTAATTCGTGACAGCTGAGGAGGCAAACCGGACCTTTTCAACCCTCCTGCGTGCTGAGATATTCGACACTTCAGTACCTCAAGCTACTCCCACCAATCTATCACCAGACACTACCATACATTCAGCATCTACAACAGCTCATGATCCTACTCGCTCTCACACACCTCCCAACAATGGGTCAAACGCCTCTATAACAAACTCAATGACGCCTTCCACACCTCACAAGAACCTCTTCACCTATATGTCGCCCAGGCACCATACCCATATCGCCGGCCACCCCACGCCAACTCGAACGCCCCAAAGTCGGCATGGACCTAATCTCAATGCGCGTTCGGAGATTTACAGTCTTTCCCCTGTGCGCCTAAGCAGTCAACATATGCTGCTGAGTCCACGGAAGCAACCTCGAGCCGTTAACAAAGTCCCTTACAAAGTTCTCGATGCGCCGGACCTCGCAGACGATTTCTATCTCAACCTTGTCGACTGGGGAAGCAGTGATATTCTGGGTGTCGGGCTGGGTAGTTGTGTGTATATGTGGAACTCGGAAACTCAGCGCGTGAACAAGCTCTGCGAACTTGAGGATGACACCGTCACCAGTGTCTCCTGGATTCAGCGCGGCTCGCATATCGCAATCGGCACTGGCAAGGGCTTCGTTCAGATCTGGGATGCAGCGCGAACACGCAGGCTACGAACGATGACTGGCCACACTGCAAGAGTTGGCGCATTGGCGTGGAACGACCATATCCTCACCTCCGGGTCGAGAGACCGCCTCATCTACCACCGCGACGTACGACAACCGGATCAGTGGCTGCGGAAGTTGGTGGGCCACAAACAGGAAGTTTGTGGCCTGCGATGGAACTGCGAAGATGGCCAGCTGGCATCGGGTGGAAACGATAACAAGCTCTTGGTCTGGGACAAGCTGTCTGAGACACCGACGTGGAAATTCTCGGAACACACCGCGGCTGTGAAGGCTATTGCTTGGTCACCACATCAGCGGGGTCTCCTTGCTTCCGGAGGAGGAACGGCAGATCGCAAAATCATCTTCCACAACACCCTCACCGGCGCTCTAATCAACGAGATCGACACGGGCTCGCAGGTGTGTAATCTGGCGTGGAGCAAGAACAGCAATGAGATTGTCAGCACACACGGTTACAGCCAGAACCAGATCGTGGTGTGGAAGTACCCCTCCATGACGCAGGTGGTCAGCTTGACGGGACATACCTACCGTGTGCTATATCTTGCAATGAGCCCTAATGGCCGAACAATTGTTACAGGAGCTGGCGACGAGACTTTACGATTCTGGAATGCGTTCCCCAAGAAGGCAGGGCAGCGAGGTGATGACGGGGAAGGCGGTACCGGGAAGCTCGCAGAGTGGAGTGTCATCAGGTGATACACTGGGCTGGGGGTTAATTATAGGACGAAGGGGGAATCTGTTGTGGGATGGCATATGGCTGTAGCAACCAACCGGTGATGTGACGAGATTTACGAAGCATGGCATTTGCATGGCTGGCGTTTTTTTGGGACTGGGAAACTGGGAAACTGGAGAAAGTATGGATTCATATATGGATGGACGGGCATGGCTTCGACTTTGCTTTAGCGGGGCGGGGGAATATCTTTTGCTTTGGAGTTGGGCTTGGGCATCAGCGAGGCTCTTCGGGTTCCATGGGGGCCATGAAACGGGCACAGCGGGTTTTTTTGAGTGTGTTAATTAGTGGAGGGGGTGGGGGTGGGAAATTCTCTCCTCGCTTGTTTTGACAGATAGAGATATTAGCTGGACGTGGCTGCACATCTTGCAAAGAAGGAATGGAACATTCTACACTCCGGTTTTTATGTGTTTTTAGCTTGGACAGACAGCTTCGTGTGTGCGGTGTCAAGCATTAGCTATTACAGACAGAATGTGCGAGACCACTTCAGGTGTCCGTATATACAAAAATGTATTCAATGTAACTTGTTGCCGTCACTATCATTTACCATTTAAATGCAACGCCTGCTAAATCTCTTAAATGTTACGGCCACATCTAGCCCGTCTTTTGTCTCGCCCGCTTTCCTGCCATCGTCAGTCCCTCCATCTCGCGCTCTCTCTCACTCTCATCCACCGCCCGCTCCAACTCATCACCCCCCTCCTCATATAACACCCCATCATCAGCATTCCAATCCGTATCCTCATCCGTCGTCCCCATCCCACCACTCCCATCCTCTCCCTCCCCCTTCCACAACCTCCTCATCTCATCCTCACTAATAATACTCTCAATACTCCCCCTCCTAACATGCTGTCTCGTCTCCGCCCTCCCCCTCTCCACCGCCCTCTCAACCTTCATCCGATTCCCCAAATACTGAAGCTTGGGGAACGTACTCTGCTGCCCCGTCTGCAGCATGTACGCCAAACGGTTTGGATCGGGATCGCTGAGGATGCGGAGGAAATCCGTGATGCGGCCGCGCGGCCACACCGTGATGGTGCCTGAGAACTGCTGCAGCCAGACCTGGCTCCAGTCCTGGCCCATAGGTCGGGGGAGGAGCTCGAGGTGCCGCACAACCTTTAGCCATTTGGTAAGGTCGAGTTTAAGGTACTGCTCGGTGGCGGAGCCGAGGAAGCCACCGCGCCAGCCGCGACCGCGGCGGTGCGTGACGGGCTCGCCGATCGTGCCGCGCGAGGAGAAGAAGAAGAGGTTGATGTGCGGGTTCACCTGGCTCACGAGGGAGAAGTTGACGTTGAAATGGAGGTTTAGGGCGCGCAGCGGCACGTCGGTGCGGAGGGACCCATCTTTCCATTTGTGGCCAAAGGAATAGGGGGCTAATGTGCCGTCTGGAAGTTTGGTCATGAGTACGACGGGGTTGAGGATTCCGGGGACGGCGGCGGAGGCGAGGACTGCGGACCAGATGACGCAGTCGGGCGAGGTGAGGTAGTTTAATAGGAGGGTTGGGGAGTGCGGGTCTGCTGGGATGCAGGAGACGTTCAGGATCCTCCCGGTCCGTTCGTAGGCTTCGCGGAAGGTGAGAGAGCCGTGCGAGAACCAACTGCATCGTCTCGCCCAATCAATGGAATCGAAGCGCGAGCCTTGCTTCCACCAGCGCGGGAACCAGGTTGTGAAGGGTTCTGAGCAGGCGTCGATCTTGGCGGCGAGGGCGGGGACGAGGAGGGCCTTCAGTTCTTCGTTTGTGCGGGTTGCTGTGAGTGCTGCTACCAAGGCGCCGCCGGAGGTGCCGGTGATGACGTCGGGGAGGAGGTCGGCATCGAGGAGGGCTTTGACAACGCCGAAGTGGTAGTAGGCGAAGGAGGCACCGCCGGAAAGGCAGAGCGCTGTCCGGCCTACATTCGTGTACATGTGCTTGAATATGGCTCGCTTCTCTTCCTGGGTTAACTGTTTCGTTTGGGAAAGGGTTTTCACGCCTTTTTCAACTGTAATGATGAGTTAGATGGTGGCCTTGGAGATACTGGGGTTGCGAACTCATACCTTCATCGACGAATTCCTGGACCAGGTTCTTCGTTCCAAAATATGTCTGACTGTATAGTCTGTTGCTCTCTACCCCGACAAAGTTGTTCTTTACGCAGGCCTGCACCAAAGTCTTCAACTCTTCAATCGGCCTCGTCCCATATTTGCTTGTTCCATCTTCGCGTCCCTCCTCAGCCTCAGCCCTTCTCCTTTGTCTCCTCAGGCTGGCCAGCACTCTTCTAATCGTCTTGTGGTCGTAATATGCAAACTCATCCTCCTCCTTCCATTTGTCGTTACCCAAAAACGTATCCATTTCCTTTGCCAACTCCACCCAATCCGCATAGCTGGTCGTAGCTCGCATCTGTTTCCGGAGTTTGCTGCGCGTGCCCCTCAGAGAGACAAATTGTTCATATAACCAAATATATAGTCGTGTCAGAAGATACGATATCCCGAGCCCCGACACCCATAACACCACAATTAAGAGCATTGGCCACTTCAGCAGCGAGTATAGGTATCCCTCTCTCGTCTCGTCCGTTGTCCGCATCATGCCCTTGCGCCTTCTCGTCTTCCTGCCCGTCCTCCCACTTCCCCCCTTCCTCCTAACCTTTTCGTGTACTGGCGCCCAATCATTCTTGCTAGTGATAAATAGGCTCGCCTGGCTGCCTTTTCGCGACTGGATGCGCTCTCTGCCGTTCAGCCCCGAGTTCGTGCGATCCAACCCAGGCGTGTCGACGCCGTTGCTAATGATCGCGCTGGCATCGTCGCCGATGGGCTCGAGGTCTGGCGCTGCAAGGGCCTTAGCAAATGCCTCCAGATCCTCTTCCGAGACAAACTGTACTTGAGCGTCTGGCAGGAGGGAGACGTCGTAGCCCGCCCTCGAGTCTGGCGGGGGCCCGTCAGAAGCTTTGCTGCGGTCGGCCATTCTAAATCGTAGCTTTGTAGTTGTTCTCTGCAGTTGAGTGCAGGTACAGAGCAGCTCTATGTATATAGATTCATTGTATTAGGGTCTCAGATCAAAATGCCCGTGACATGGTCGCTGTGGGGATTTTATTCTTTGTTGGGGCTACGAGAGTGTCACTTGCACCGATTGTGGCCGCGGGTTGTACCGCCGCAATGAGGTCACCAGCTGATCTGGCCGATATCAAAAACTGGGCACGTCTCCATCCCTGATCCGCGCGCCCACCGAACCAGGAAGAAAATCAGTACTAATCGGATTTCACACTGGGAATATATTCGAAGATGCGAGAAATATGCTCAAATAGTTCATAATTCACATGGCAGTCTTTCAGCCATTCACTGCGCGGAGGTACCAATGCTGCACGAGCGGCTTATTTTAGGATTGAAGCTTCATTGTGATTCTTAAAAACGTAGGCACATAAAAACGCATTCGGATTATCGCCGAAAAAGAGTAGACCGGTAAAATCCATTGCAAAACTCCTCTTCATATGATATACTTGTCCGAACTGGATCCTCCCTGCTGCTCTCATAACCTCCCAACTCCCCTCCACTTTCGCCGGTATGCTTGAGTCGTCTAAACGTACTGCGACAGCCATCTGATCGCATCTCCGTAACCTGAACAGAGTTAGCATCGCGTTTGTATACATTGGAATGAAGCGCTTGGTGCTTACCTTGTCTCATGACAACAGAGCACATGAATACCTCAATCGGCCTGATGCCCTCAAGAGGGACCTTGCCCTTGCCAGTGGTCTGGTAGAGACCAAGTTGATGCCTCAGCTCATCCTCCGAAACAGCATCTGGGTGGTCGATCTTGTTTCCTAGGATAACGAATGGGACCTTCTGGAGCTCCTCCATGGAGAGGAGAGCATCGAGCTCGGCCTTGGACTCGGACAGACGCTCGTGGTCCTTGGCATCAACGAGGAAGACGATGCCCGAGACCTCTGGGAAGTAATCTTTCCATAGACGGCGAGCTATGGACATGTTATTATTCAGTTGTTTCAATAAGTTTCGGACTCGCTCCGGGAAGGGTGTCGTACCTTGTTGATGTCCACCCAAATCGAATGTTGTGAATTTGACATTGCCGATGGCAAGCTCCTCGGATGCTGCACTCCTGTTAGAGACTGTCCATTATACCATATTGCAATAATATTTGCTTACTAGGATGTAAAGTTGGTTGAAGAATCGCAACGCGGTCGTTCTGTAAAGAGCCACATGTTAGCTATTGTCGCTCTACCACCGGTGGCTTGCCAGCATGCTACTCCAGCAGCTGATGATCCAATGATCTTACCTTCAACATGTGCAACAAGGTTGTCTTTCCGGCATTGTCGAGACCGAGAAACAGTAGCTTGGCGTGCTTGTTGAGGAGTCCCAGGGAGGACAGGACATCCCAGACTATCATATCCCAACGTTAGCATATTTCCACGATTAGAGCCTCCCCATATATGGAACATCACATACACCAACTGATCATCCACATATTGAAGGCCGGTTGTGGGTATTTGAGGTTGAGATATCAGCGTTGAAGTGGTTGCTTGTGGCAAAGCTGTTCTTGTCGGGACGGCGAGCACTCTGGACCGATGTCAACAGCTTTGACCAGGCAAAATTCGGCGGCCTCAGGCTTCACTTTTTATACCACATGTCACAATCGGAATCACTTTTCGTACCAGTAAAATAATATTTATAGGCCCCAAAAAGTAACAGATATATTTTGTGTATATATGAACTCGTAGCTGATTTTTAAGCCCCTAAACGCTGTTTCCAGCATTTTTTGTTCCCATGTCCCCCAACAGACACTAATCGATGACCCTTACACGCCATAACTCCTACTTTAGGGGGCTCCGAATTGTATATTCATAGAGTGTTGTACAGCAGAAAATACACTCTCATCGGTAGTTTGTAGCTCATATTAGCAAATCTTGACACCACAGATATCAACACTGTGACTCTCGACCTTTGCACTACGGTCAAAGTACGCCTTCATCATGTTTTCTGCGAAGCTGCGATCATCAACGCTCCACTCATCAAGCCCCATTCGCTTCATATCAGCTCTGGTGATAAGAATGGGAGGAGCCTCGGATTCATCTGCGTTGCCGCCAAGACGCAGGGGAGCAATATCGTCATCATCAGAATCCGCAGCATCGACAATGTCTGACAATGTAGTGAGTATAAGCGTCGTCAACCGGTGAAAGTACGCGATAATGGCAAGCTCCTTCTTTGCACTGGAATCGGCGCCCTGTGAAAATGTGCTGACGCCAGAAAATGTACGCCCCTTAGACATTCGAGGTGCCTGAGGTTCAAGTGATAGCCCATCAAGGAGTGAGCTATCAAGTTCTGTCTCATCGTCGAGAGCAATGCTTCGCTCGCCAGCTGAAGCCCACCATATGAAGCCTGTATAGGCTAGTGCCGACCAGGATACAGGTTCAACTATGGCATCCGTCTCTGGAAGATTCGATAGAGGAGATTCTGGCACTAGGGACTCTACCAAGGTTGTACTTGTATCGGACCGACGGAGTCTCCCTCCGCCGTCATTTCTTTCGGGGGTAGGACTCTTCGGTTCAACCTTGGCCCGGGAGAGACCCCACATCAAACTTCTATAGCGACGAAGGTCTCGCTGAGTGGCTTTGATAACGGATCCACTGGGAGACTTGACGTCGGGCCATACTTTCTCCGTCGCATCTTGAGAATGCGCAAGAGGCATGGTGATGAGCATATCGTACAGTTTTTGTTTTGTGGATAAAATTCCATCTGTTGTACAGGCAATCCAGCCTTGACCCAGACTTTCTTCATCGTCAGAGTCAGCATCGGCAGCTGCTTCAGGTTGTGTCGAGGCTAGGAGGTCCTCTTCTAGGAAAGGTATATCATGCACGCCGATAGAAAACAAAGGTCGAAGACGCTGGGATGGCGCTCTAGTGCTGATGAGATTTGATACTGCAAGGGGAATATTGGATAGAACGGATAAATCATAAACTGTCTCTTGTTAGCTAAGCACCTTTGTCTATAGGAACCTCAAGTATTACCAAAGTCACAGGTTTCCTGAACTGGTGCATGGCAAGAAATGAGGACGCGCTTCCGCAGCAGCGCAGACCTATAGATAGGAAATATAAGAGGGCCGAACGTATCCAGCAGCGTGGTCAGGCTCCACGCAGGGTGATAAAGTGATAAGCTCTGTCCTGGATGCATCAATGCTGCCCCATCCGATGCTGAGCGGGTCCTTGAGTGCCCATCATGCTGTATGGATCGACCTGGCTGAGGCTTGAATACCAAGCTGGAAGGCGAGTCGAGGATCGAGTCGAATTGGGCGGAACCCTTGCCATCTTGTAGCTTATGCGACTCCCAATATTCTTCCAGCAGGGTTAAATCCGGAGTTTCAACGGCGAGCTTTCTGGAATCTGGTTAATACACTGGTCAACGGGATGCGGCGGAATGGTCAGCATACTCAGCTAACTGCTTCAGATTCTCCGCATGCATCCAACTCCTTCCTAGCCTGCCATAACTCAGGGGCACCAGCACACCCACGGCTATCATGCGCGCATTTCGCGACTCCTCAGAGGCCTCTGTGCTAATAAATGCGCTCAATCCAGCATGCTTCCCATGCACAAAGTAAATCAGGTCCTCCTTCACTGTATGTAAACCGGATGGCAGGCTTTTGTATTCGACGCCGCCATCGAGGTCGATCCCAGAAAGCGCGCGCTTCCAGCTCAACGCATAGCCCGTTTTCGCGTCGAAGCGGATGAGAAAGAGGGCAGAGATGAATGGCAAGTCGGAAAATTGCGCGTCTGATACATCTAGCCTCATTGGCTCTTGGCCTCGCCTTTGAGCAGCCATTCCGGCGCCAGGTACATCCCAGTACTTAGACGATGGTGGCCGTGTATCGGGATATTGTTACGTTGGAAGTCGGTTTTCCCAGCTGGTCCTCACGAAGCGGCGCATGACAAGGCTTCAGGGTCGGGCTTGTTGATAGCTGTCGTTGTGTCAAGAGCGGCACGAACTCGGATGAATGTCCCCGCTAGCGCCCGAAGTGCGTGGGTGTCCACATTGGTGGGGAGCCTAGACGTGAACCTTAAAAAGAGCAGCCCAACTCCGAGACATGCCCCTCACACATCTCTCGTCTAACTTGACAACCTGTGAAGCTTCAATTTGTGAAGCTTCATTCCTGCCTTTTCTGGTCACGGATGCGTCTCCGAAATCCAATATGGAATCATACATACACTCGGAGGTCGCCTGCAAGACCGTGCCGCGTCCGACCCCATTAATTGCTTTTCACTTTACGAGTGCTATAGGGCCACAGATTCTATTATACCCAGTTTACCCCCAGACCGGAAGGTGTATCCCCACAATCCAGCTCGGCCAGTCCATGGAGACGATGACATATTCTCTTGTCCGCAGAATCAATATCAGGAACTCCGCATGACCCGACGGTAGCCATCTCCATTGCATTGCAGGAGTCGCCGAGCAATGCAATACAGCGAGCCGTCCTGGCCAGATTGCTTCATCATGAACCTCACAGCCGGTAGGTAACTCCCTCTTATTATCCGGAATGCGGGCATCCAAGTCATTGGACCGAGATATTGGGAATATAGTATTCCATAGTTACAGCGCGCGCGCATGAGAATGGTAGGTTATATATTTCTTATAGTACCAATATTCTTCGTCGCATCTCTCAAAATACGAAGGCCTGGCTACGATGCCCACCATGTCGGGTATATTAGATCGCCAGGGGCGAGCCTCCTGTTTCCCAATCAGCCTGTACGTGCAGCGTGCGAATGATCAATATTGTCTAGACGAGTCTACCACATACTATGGGTATAGACAAATTCATGGTTCATTCCTCTCGATAATGATTTGAGTTATCCCGTGGGGCCTTGTCGTTCGTCCAGAAATCCTTATAAGGTGTACTCTGGATCTCCCCAAACCCAGCTGTTGATCCTTTCCTTCTTAACTCCTGGCAAAAATCATACTGTCACTCGTCTATAGCTTCAAAAATGGTCAGCCTCAAAGCTCTCGTCCTGGCTCTCGGTGCCCTCTCCTCAGGAGTGGTAGCCCAGGTCGACCCAGCTCAGTGCTCGTCCCTCAAGGCCATTGCCTCGGCGGGATTT
Source organism: Pseudogymnoascus sp. VKM F-4246 (assembly GCA_000750735.1). Lineage (NCBI taxonomy): Eukaryota > Fungi > Ascomycota > Leotiomycetes > Thelebolales > Thelebolaceae > Pseudogymnoascus > Pseudogymnoascus sp. VKM F-4246. Next base: position 11,045 of record JPJU01001755.1, read on the forward strand.
CCTAATGCCGCCTCTCTCTCCGCGTTCTGCACGAGCGCCCTCTCCTACACCGTCCCACCGTACGTTGCTCGCTCCCAATCTCTCTATGTGTATATGAGCATAACTCACACCATCCAGTGCCGTGACAACGACCAAGACCACCTCGGCATACGTGACCATCACCAAGTATACCACGGCCACACAGACTGCGTACGCCCCCTCCCCCCTTTTACCACCCCACACTAACACCTCCCAGCACATCCGTCAAAACCATAACCGCCACCGTCACCGAACTCACCACCGTCTTCGGCCGCCGCCGCCGTTCCATCCCCGAACCCG
>JPJU01001756.1:0-15775 GCA_000750735.1 Pseudogymnoascus sp. VKM F-4246
GTGATAAAGGTCCGCCGGTGAGGGGGATGAAGGATGTGCTGCAGAAGGTGGTGTTCCCGGAGATAGAGTTGTGTCTTGAGAGGTCGGGGGTTGGGCTTGATGAGGCTACGAGGAAGAATATTGGACGGCAGACTGCCACGAAACTTTGCGACCTCGACCTGAAGGAACAAATGGAAGCGAATGATGACGAATTATCAGAGAAGATGAGAAAGAAACTGGTGGATAAGTGTGCATTGCTGGTGGGCATTTATGTCCACAAGTTCAGAGACAGCCCGCAGAGCAAACCACAGGCGGCACCACCGGTGGCTCGCAGACAAACAGCCCGTCGGCAGACGAAGCAAGCCAGGCCGCCACAGCCTATCCTAATTTCAGGAAGTTCGAGTGAGTCCGAAAAGGAGGATGTTTTGGAAGATGCTATTGAAACACTCCCGGCTGGAGGAACATCTGGGCATAAGCGCGACTCCTCATCCCCGAGTACGTCTTACACCGTCGAGTCTCCTGGAAAAGAGCCAGCGTCAGATCCTACCACCCAGCAGAGCCAGAAGAAAGGGGCATTTCGACAGGGGAAGCTTGGTTTCGCTTCTCGTCCGCCTGCGGCTGGTCGCATTGCACGGAAGCAAGTGGGAGGCCATCGCGTTCGGAAACAAACCCAGGCACGGGCACTTCGTTCGGTCGCACGAGAAGCTGCGGCGAAGCAGGCCCTTGTTCGAGAGGTTGAAACGTTGCGGCTGGCTGGAAATGGGATACAAAGACCGTATGTCAGTCTTTCGGCGCGGAAAGATATCGCTAGGGGGATTTCGCTCCAGGGACACCGGTTGACTCCGCTGGAGAAACAGATGCTTCAAGAGCATATTGTGCATGTGGATTTCACGAGTGATGAGATCAGATATGTGCGCAATGTTATGGATGCTTGGCACCAGATTCACGTTGAATCGAAATCCGGGGGGCAGCGACTTGGGATAGTTGATGGGAGTATGAAGATATACCCGAGCTTGCTTCAGATGATTGTGAAGTCTCAGCAAGAATCGTTGGGAACGGATGAAGGCTCACGCCTCATCGCACAACGTAGTGAAGAAAGCCTGAAGAGCTTCCTCGATGATTTCGGTGCGGATCTTTGGAAAGGCTATATGTCTGCTGGATCTAAATTTTCGGCTGGGGCGCCTGCTGTGCTTCGCGTTGCACCGAAAACTAGGGAATTAAACACGAGAAAAAGCAGCAGCCATTCCTCGATATCAGCCATCCTTCGTGACCGGGAGCTGTCTCGTGGGACGTTCGGAAGGGCGCGAATGTCGACAAGGGCGCGTGTTCTCACATCTATGGATGACACTATTTTGCGGGAGGTTGAGTTTACTGGCTGTTCTGGAGATATTGCTACGATCACATGGTTGCCAGGCGACAAGTTTGTGTGTGGTGCAATTACGCATTCCGATGAATCGAATCAGCAGTACAACAAACCCGGAAATTTGGCTCTGGGGTCAGTCGAGAAGAGCTCACTAAGGTCGGTCTCTGGGCATCGGATCGTGCGGCCTATTGTTGAGAAGGGCAGCAATGCCTTGGAGTCTATGAGAGAGACGCAGGATCCTTATCTATACTGTTCAGTTACAGCCACAGCATTCCATGAAGGTTCCCAGAAGGCGCTGACTGGTAGCTTCGACAAAACCGTGAAAGTCTGGGATGTTGCCTCGGACGGCTCTGGGATGACCCTCTGCGGAACATGGCACCACGGCGGTGTTATAAACTTTGTGGTCACCTCACCGCATCACAACAAAATCGCCACCGCTGCCGACGTTTTCCGTGACGCCATCCGAGTTTACGATTTGGACGAGGAGGATGTCTCCAATTCCCCCTTCGTGTCGTATTCCGGATCCCGCGCCGACGAACAATCTGCTCAGCACCTCAGAAGCCAACAGAGCTGGGTATACTACCCGTCAACCCTGCAGTGGGGCAAGGCTCCCAGCGTCGCCCATTTCCTCCTCGCGGGATACTCGCCGAGGTCGTTCGACGTCCATGAAGAAGTTCCAAAGCTGATTGAAGACACGGGCGAACTCTGTCTCTGGGACACTGCCAAAGGGACGCGCGTGCTTATTACCTCAGCGCGCACCCAGAATGTCTTCGAGGTCGTGTGGCACCCGACACTGGCTGTTTTTGTGGCTGCGACGTCGGCGATGGGCGAGCATGAGGATGGCGTGCGGACGCAGTTGCGGATCTTCGGGCAGACGGATATAGGCACGTTCAGCCACCTCAAGACTTTCGACTGTCGTGCCGTGGATATCAACGAGATCACGCTCATGTCGAATAGTCCCTCGCACTGCTATCTCACTGCCAGCTGCACGGACGGTAACACGTATATCTGGGACAGCGCGCAGGAGGAGAAGCCGATTCATGTTCTGTGTCATGGAAAGTCTATCGATGAACAATCCCAAGATGACGACCATGAGCGGATAGACAGCGGTGTGAAATTCGCTGCCTGGGGACGGACACCAGATCGCTTTTTCACGGGCTCCTCGGACGGCGTGGTCAAGGCTTGGGATGTGCGTGCTCCGCCTGACGAAGTGCATGTTGCGGATGTTATCACGTTGTCTGGTGGTATCTCAGCTGGGGCTTTCTCGAGTGATCATTCGCGCCTCCTTATCGGCGATGCGACGGGCAAACTCAATGTTTTGAGGTGCGGAGACTTTGAGGAATGCGATGAGTCTCCCCCGAGACGGCGCCAGCAGCCGATCATACCTCACTACGAGGCTGCAAGGTCTGCAAGCAATGCGAGTGGTGATTTTCTAGAGCCGAGCCCGGAGCCGACCGCGAGGGAGATGGCGCAGAGGTATATTGATGCGGGGCAGCTCGTGGTGCATTCGGATCCGTATATTGGCGCTGTTCAGGGACAGAAGTACGCGGAAACGGGTTTGTTTTGCCGACAACTTCACCAGGGCGGAGATCCGCAATTGGAGCCTCTGGACGACGTTATGGCACTGCAGCAGAAGAGATACCAGGGGAAGCAGCTTGTCATACGCACCACACGCGACATTGAACCGTGCCCCGAGTCCCAGCATCAGGCCAACTTCTTGATGGACCTACACCCTGAGCAACTTGACCCGCAAAACGCCGCTGACCTAAAGGAGGGGGCTGACTTTGCATTCGAGGATGACAACTACTTCGAGTATGAACCCGAATGCGGCGTCCGCCAAGAGGCGGGCGAAGATGACGAAGATTCTGTGGAACTCGTAAACGTTTCTCCGTGCAGCGAAAATAATGTATTCCTCAGTAAGTCTTTGTCTTATTTTTCATCTGTTTTTGCCTGTTTTTACACGTTTTTCGCAACAATTACAAGGGTGAGTGTACTTTGTAGTCGCTGTTTGGTGAAATGTGGCGTTGTTTTGTTCTATTTCTTGTTATCTGTAATTGCCTCCCTTTTGACAATGTATGCTATGGTCTTGTCTTATAAACGGACCTTAAACAACATATTCTTAAAAGGAGGTAGTTATGGGTTCATTTATAGGCTTATAGTCTGTGAATGCTTCCTACTATGTATTATATGCTCTTATAGAGGGTAGCTCTCTATTTCATATATTTAAGAGAGAGATAGAATTGTCTATTATGATAAAGGGGTAATTTGCTAACTTTACTTTTCTGTTATAGGCCTAGCAGAGGTCGACGAGTTCCAGAAGCTGCCCAGTATTATTCAAAGAGAAAAGAAAGTGTATAAAGCACTTATGCATGTACAGAGAATACTAAGAAATGATGAGATATGAGTAAATGAGGTTTAAGGGAAGCTAAGGGAAGCTATAATGGTTATTATATAGTAGATAGGCAGTGTTATAAAGGTGGCTATATAATAGAAGAAGTAAAGCAAGGCAACAGACAGTGCTCAAACTGCCTTATTTTTTAGTTTTTATAAATTAAAAGATAAAAAATACAAGAGGAAGACCCTTTCTTACAACTTTCAAGATATTTTTTGCCCCTTTTTTCTGAAATATAAGTGAATAATATAATGTTTAAGGGCTACATGAGGTAACATTTGACAATAGGGCTGCTTAAATAGTGCGTCACAGCAAATTATCTGTTATTTAGTAACAGTTTTATATCATATATAATGGTAAACATGCTCTTTGAATGTAGTTGAGAACAGTGCTAGGTGAGTTATTCACATCGTCAGTAATTTTTTTATTACAGTAAGGCGTGTCTTCCAAGGAGAACAAAAGTTGCACAGGTCTGTATGTTTCCTACAGCCTCCATGATCCATTATCACTTTAAATTTGTGGATTTGCATCCAGGCTTTGTGCGTACAGTATTGTGTTGATAAGAGGGTCGTCTGCACTGAGAATTTCCTCTTTAAATATAGTTGTAAAAAATGCAGACGGGTTGCTGTCGAACAATTACCTATTAGAGAGAAACTTTTTTATTCCATTGAACTCAATTGGGTGTGTTTGGTTATACAGTTAAATCGGAACAAACCTAACAAATAAGATATTGAGTTGAGCACAAATCTCCTATATAGGATATAACTATGGAGCCTGTGATATGGCTATATACATTCCAAATGCGGCAGGACACAAAAACAACACCAAATGCTTTTTCTATAAAGCATTCCCGAACCCTACACCTGTTCGACAATAATGTGGCGCCAATGTTTGGTAAAGAGCACAGAAATATGACTCCAAAAGCAGACTATCGATGATAGAGTAAATATAGGAACAGAGATTGCAAACCATATCCATAAGTTCTTTGAAATTCATTCCGAAAAACGATGTGGTAAATCCCAAAGCTGTGAAGAAAAAGGCGAGAAGTGTTAGTCGCGCGACTCCTCTAGCTTGCTCGAGAAAAGCGATCTGGAGGAACTGTGGCTGGAGTGTTCTTGCCTGAATGTTCACGGAGTAGCACAGCCACTGTGGCCAAGTTCACAGCCCTGACCTGTAGCTGAACACCTCTCTGTATTTTACACACTTGATCGTATCAGCTTCAGTAACGATCTATGTTACGCGGCACAATATAAGAAAGTGAGATAGCCTGTTGCGGCATGACTAAACCAACTACACTCATCTTCTTCCGGTAAGCGGCCTCCCTGTCGAACTGCAGTCTGACTATGATTGCTTGGTTACAGTCACTTGAACGCAAAGCTAACACTCTAGAAATGTCACTACCTAATTTACCTAATGAATTATTAGTGTCCATATCGGATAATCTAGAATCACAGAGGGACATCTATGCTTTTAGTCGTACAAATCGCCGCATACACGGTGTCGTCAATTCTTGTCTTTATCGCCATAACATACGACTTGGAAGTTCAGGGCTGTGTTGGGCTGCACAACATGGGAGAGAAATAGTTGTTCAAAGGTTTCTAGACGAAGCAGCTGGTGTTCAGGTCGATGCTGAATCGCTCGTCTCGCCCCATCCGCCACCGCTATTATTGGCAGTAGAGTACGGGCACTTCGCCATAGTGAAGCTGTTGCTTGAGAACGGCGCTGACGTGGGTGCGAAGAACGAACATAATGAGACAGCGCTGTATAAGGCCGCAGTGATCGACCACGATGCCATGGTGAAAGTTCTAGTAGAGAAGGGATCTGACGTGGGTCTGAAGGACTCTTACGGTCGGACTGCTCTGCAATGGGCTGTTTGGAATAGGAGCGTGGCCTCGGTGATTCTGCTGCTTGAGAACGGCGCCGATGTGAACTCGAAGAACCACGATAGAGAGACGGTGCTATCAACGGCCGTACAGTTCGATTACCATGCCGTGGTGAAAGTGCTAATAGAGAAGGGCGCCGACATAGACCCGAAAAACAGCTATGGCCGAACTCCGCTGGCATTAGCTGCTTCTAATGGGAACGAGACTTTAGTGAATCTTCTGCATGAGAAGGGTGCCGATGTGGATTCAAAGGATTATTGTAGTCAGACTCCATTGTCATTTGCAGCAAGGAAGGGGCACGAGGCCATGGTGAAGCTGCTGATTAACAAGGGCGCTGCTGTAGACGCAGGGAGTATCGAGCATGTTCGGACGCCGCTATCATGGGCTGCGGGGGAAGGCCACGAGGCCATAGTGAAGCTTCTGCTTGAGATGGGTGCCAATGTGGATCCGAGTGCCACGCGGTCGCCGCTGTCTTGGGCCGCAGAGAGGGGGAGGGTGGCCGCAATGAAGCTACTGCTAGAGAAGGGCGCTAACGTGGACTCGACGGTATCCATGGATGATAATCGGACGCCGCTGTTGGTAGCTCTATGGACTGGGAACGATGATGCAATAAAGCTGCTGCTTGATAAGGGCGCTACTGTGGACTCGAAGGATATCATCGGTCAGACAGCGCTATCATGGGCCGCAAAGAATAATGAAAAGGATATAATGAAGTTGCTGCTTGAGAAGGGCGCAGAAGTGGACTCGACGGATAACATATCCGGTCGGACACCGCTATCATGGGCTGCCGGTAAGGGATACGCGCCTGCAGTGAAGCTTCTTCTTGAGAATGGCGCCAAAGTGGACTCGAAGGATAACTGTGGTCGGACGCCGCTGTCATATGCTAAAGAATTCCGGGACAAGCACGTAATGAAGTTGATGATTGACCACCAACGGAGATCCGAACTATCGCGGGCCGCAGAGAGTGGGCGCGAGGCCGTGGTGGGCCTTGTCAATCGGATAAAGGCTACGGTGCGCAGGTGAATAAGACTTTGAGATTGATATATTCATTCAGGTCTGGCATCTAGAAGTTTGCCAACCCACGGTTTCACCAGGGCCACTTCTTCTGGGCGGTCTGTAGTAATCGGATCCAACGGGCGTCATAGTAAAACCCCCTTTTTGTGGGAGGACGCCTCTGGAGCAGGCCAGGACATGGTGTGATGTGTAGGGAGATTGGGGAGCATCTTCAGTGCTCCCCAGGCATAGAGGATTAATTTTGGACAAATGGATTATTTTCCTCCGTCTGGTTCATTTAATTATCTTGAAAGAGGCATTGTAGGTGCGCCTGCCACCAGGAGCTTCAACGCTAGAATTGAACAACCCTTCGACCGCTCTCCTATAAGGTGTTAGGGGTGTCTTGATCAGATCTGCGTTAATTCTCTTAAAAGGTTCTCTTGTATGGAATGCAAAAGTGAGCTTTATATTTCTACTCCAATTCTGATTTATCTTGAATTCCAGTGTCTCAGGGGCTAGTTTGACATGACGGCATTTTAGTTTGAAGACTGGCATTCCGCATTATCAATCTTATATCATTTCTATCATAATGCCTCCCCGCGCAGCTCTCCTACGAACAAGCAGGGCAAATCCACACCATCCAAACACCAGCCATCCATCCTAACCAATATCCATATCATAATTACAGACACCCCTCCCCACTAGCACCCATAACGCTTCTCATTCCAGTAGAGCGTCTGATGGCTCCCCCCAGCATTCTGCTTGAACGAGAACGCGTTCTTGGGGTTCTTATACCACCCCATCGATGCATCCTTGGTGACGGCGTACACAAAGCCAGGATTGCACGTCACGGAGATGTGTCCGTCCTGGTCAATTCTGTGGCCCCGGTCGCTGTCACATACTGTGACACCGTTGTCAATGGCGACGATGCTTTGGACGTTGCCTCTTAGGTCGATGCTTCCAATGGTCTGGAGGCAGGCGAGGGCGGGCGCAGCTGCGATCAGGGTAGCGGGAATGAGAGTTGAGAACTTCATTATTGCTGTGAGGGTTTTTGTGGTGGTTTGAGGAGTTGAAAGGGGGCTTTGAATTGTTGAATGTATTGAGATGCGTTTGAATGATGATGAATAAAACAGGAGATATACTTGCTCTTTATATATTCTCATTCTGCATATATTCACCTCATATCCCACTATTACATCCGTGTCCGTCGGCTGTTCCACGTAGCACCTGAATACCAAGAGTTGGATTTAGCAAAAGTCATTAGGCACCATTATCCTCCTTTGGACCCCAACGAGGTATTTGATGCCTCCGCCTGTCACATTGAAGATTGCGGCTGCTTCTACAGCTTACTACAGGGGATAGTAAGCTTACGTGCATGAGGCGCAGTCTATTTCCAGCAAGATCAGGCTCTAGCTGTCGATCCCCCTCCCGATCCCCAGATTCTATCGGGATCTAACTGTGATAAAACGGCAGGAGCTTGCAGCTGCGGCCCTGACCTGTCTAGCCCTGCCAGCATTATTACGCGTCCAACCCCACGGTTACAGCTGCGGATACCCTCGGTGAGAAGGTTTAGGCGGTTTTTATATGGGTGAATCCTTGATCTTTAGGGCTGAGTATGAGACGGAAGGATTTCGTGGTTCAATACCTCATCCCACAAGCCAGCCTCGTTCAAAGCCTCGCTGTCAGGATCCGATTGACGGAGAACATCGGCTTTGAGGAATATGACAGCTCCACGCTAGCACATCTTTTCCCTTTATATCATTTATTTATAGGTAGTTCACTTACGTACGTACGGCTGCCCTAAAACTCTTGGATTATACGCATTTGTGAGGCTTTTCTCTTCACCTGCTGCTTTCCGATTTTATGTTACGTTACAACATATGATGCTGTTGACGGCTGGCGACTGCTGACCGATGACTGCTTTGAAGTCTTACAACACATCGGGCATGTATTCGGCAGCTGTGCAACTGCTGTGAGACCATAAGCAAACATTAGGCAGCTCAGGTACGGATGAGACTCCAGACAAACATGGGCGCCAATTTTAGTTATTAACCATTAGCAAACGGCCGTAAGTCGGCTACGCCGCAGTATATTTTAAACCTTTAGCCACAGTGCTCATGAAGCACTTTACATTATCAAACGTCTGTTTTGTGGCTCGCTGGCTATTGCAGTGAGGGCAGATTAAGCCAGACACGGCGTGAACTTACTTCCTGTGACAACATAGTTGAAAGCAAACAGACAATACCAGGTTCATATTTCCCCCCACATCAATATCACATGCAAGACAAGACACTCGTATAATTCAATAACGACGACATGCAATCATAGTCTAATCCTTATCTATTATTCTATAAATACAGCCAAAGCCAATCCCCCCCAAATTCCTAGATATACACTCCATTTCCATTTTTGCTACACAAACCGCTTAGGCAAAAATCAAATTTAAAGCTTGGCCACGATCTGGGCCCACTTCTCCGTGCTGAAGGACTTGGGGCGCTCGATGGGGGCACCGACGGCGCGGTCGATGATGAGTTGAGGAAGGACACCAATGGCGCGGGAGACACCGAAGAGGACGGTGTAGTAGCTGGACTCGGTGAGGCCGTAGTGCTGGAGGAGGACACCGGAGTGGGCGTCGACGTTGGGGAAGGGGTTCTTGGTCTTGCCGTGCTCGGTGAGGACACCGGGGGCGATCTTGTAGACCTGGCTGACGAGCTTGAACATTGGGTCGTCTGGGAGGTGCTTCTGGGCGAACTCGCGCTGGGCCATGTAACGGGGGTCAGTCTTGCGGAGAACGGCGTGGCCGTAACCTGGGACGACACGGCCGGCGTTGAGGGTGGTCCAGAGGTACTCGGTGATGGACTTGTCGGACAGATCGTTGCCGACGGCAGACTTCATCTCGGTGAGCCAGTTGAGAACCTCCTGGTTGGCGAGACCGTGGAGAGGGCCGGCAAGACCGTTGAGGCCGGCGGCGAGGGAGAGGAAGGGGGAGGAGAGGGCAGAGCCGACCAGGTGAGTGGTGTGGGCGCTGACGTTGCCACCCTCGTGGTCGGTGTGGATGGTGAGGTAGAGTCTCATCAGCTCAACGAAAGCCTTGTTCTCGCCGAAGCCGAGCTGGTTGGCGAAGTTGAAGGAGTAATCCTTGTCCTTCTGGACAGCGGCGACCTTTCCATCCTTGTAGACGTTCTGGTAGATTCTGGCGGCGATGGTTGGGAGCTTCGCAATCAGGTCCATGGAGTCCTCGAATGTGTGTCCCCAGTACTCCTTCTTGTTGATACCACGGGCGTAGGCCTTGGCGAACGAAGACTCGTGCTCGAGAGCGTTGACGGCAATCGAGAGCTGAGCCATTGGGTGAAGGGAGGTTGGGCAACGGTCGATGAGCTCCTCAACGAACTTGGGGACGTCCGAGCGGGCAGCCCACTCAGCGGACAGGTCGCGGACCTGCTGCTCAGTTGGGACCTCACCGGTCAGGAGGAGCCAGAAGAGACCTGAGATTGTTAGTGATGGCCTTCAGTTATCTATAGTTCGGGGTAAATACCTTCGGGAAGGGGCTCCTTTCCACCTGGTGCCTTTGGGAGGGCCTCCTGGCACTCTGGGATGGTCAAGCCTCTGAAACGGATACCCTCCTCGGAGTCGAGGACGGATCCCTCCCAGACAAGGGACTTGATGCCACGGGCACCACCATACACCTGGTCGAGGGTGACCTCGCCGATGACCTTGTTGCCGTGGTCCCTAAAAAGTTGTCAATGGCTGTTGCGAGCGACGGATGCTTCGGGAATACTGACTTGCGGAGCTTCTTGATCTCCTCGATCTTCTCAGGAAGCTGCTCGGCGAAGCGCTCCTTCAAAGTCTATCACGAATGCCATCAGCGGATGCTTCTCATGTTATTGTTGGGGAAATTGTTTTACCTGGGCCTTGGCGGAGTAGCAACGCGCGCCATTGAAGGCTGCGATGCGAGCATTGAATGCTGGGGCGGCCAGAGACGACCTAAAGGCGGAAGAGCCAAAACGAACTGCTGATGCCATTTTGAATTGTGTATGTGGTGTTGGAGAAGGAGAGAAAGGGTTGTTGGAGACGGAGGGTCGGGGAGAAAGTTAACGAAAATGATGATCTCGTCTGTCAGGGATGCAAGCACGGCGCGACCGGCGACCGGCCTTCGGACCGACCGTAGCGTGGGCGATGGGGGAAGATGATTGGACAAAATTATGCCGTATCTCCTGACGTAATCCCTGGATTTTCACAAGACAAGTGTGCTTATGGGGCTTATGGGCTTTTTGGCGCAGTAATGCATTAGGGGGTACTCCACTAAAGGCGTGCACATGTATGAAGATTGGAAGTACCAAGGCATGTTCGGTATTTACAAAACTGCAGGACGGGTACGGTGTACGGGTCTTGGGTCTTGGAGCTCGGTGCATTTCTAGTCTGGTTTGGTGGTTTTGTATGGAGAATACTCCAATTTACTCCAATTATCCCCCTCTCACGTTCACAATTTACTCCAAACCGCCGAGGGACGAACGGAGACAGAGAGGGACAGAAGGAACAGCGAGGAACAGACCGGAGGAATGCTGGGCTTGACACTCTATTTCGGAGAAATCAAAGAGATCCCTCTGTACATCTCTAATTTATAAATGATCCACATCAACCGCAGTTTGTCTCTCTTCCTACTTTTGCTCGTGCTCCCTGAATGAGTGTGAAATGTCTCCTGAAATTCCATAAACAAATTTCATAAATCCCATAAATTCCCGAATCCACTCAACTCACCACCCGTGGCGCCCAACAAGTGTAACAACAAATAAATTTTCTTTTCCATGACGATTATTACACGTGACTTCCCATTGATTAGGGGCTTATCAGGTTTTAGTGCAGCTTATCACATAAGCGAGTGATTATGTCCGTTTTGGGCATAGCTGCAGTTTCGGGCGGCAAACCGTCGATCTTCTTCATTTCTCCTCTTTACCTCACTCATCCTCATCAAACCCTCACCATCTCTTCTCCTTACTCCCCCCCCCAACAAAACTCCATCGACAACTCTCCCTCCGTCGATAATTTCCATCAGATTTATTGTCGCCGCCATCGCGATAGGCGTGTCGCAAACTAACCAGCTCCTCTTCGTGATCTCAATAGACAGATCACTGCGTTGCAGTCTACCCAGGCAGTTGGAGGTTACTGAGTGATTCATCTCCAGCCATCTTCTTCCATCGGCCGGAGGCTGTAGTCGCCATAGTACTCTACTCTCAATTTCACCGTAACATCTGATTGGGATAAACACAAAAAACACAAAGTGAATACACGACAATAGATCGACATAGATCGTAGTCCTGCGAAGAACCATCTTGGTCTTTTGTCACAACACCCTCTTCAGGGCTTATAAACTTCACTCTATACTCTTTCTCTCATCACATCCAACAACTTTTTATCCGCCACCATGTCATCCGCAGTAGCAGAACTTGAGACTGCTCTGCAGGCAATGTTGTCTTTGAAGCCTCCTGGAGTATCTGGATCGCGCATAGCCAGCCTCACTGCCCTCTGTTTGGCAAATGTCCAGGTACGACATCACCGCCGTAACTCAACACTCCTTTCCAGTCGATGCTAACCCTTTCTCACAGTCAGAGTCCGTCCTCATCCAGAAACTGTACACTCACATGAGGAAAGCTCCTTCAACCCACAAGCTCGGCGTTCTATACGTCCTAGATTCTGTAACTCGAAAGTGGATTGAACAGGCCAAAGCCAACGGCCAACCCATAACTGTTTCTGCCCAAGATGGCACGTATGCCGCAGGAGTCCATAGAGTAACGGAACTACTGCCAGTATTGATGAACGACATAATTGCATCGGCACCCGATGATCAAAAGGTACGCATATAAAACTTGATATCAGAACTGTACTGTATTGCCGTGTTCTACGGAACTCAATGAGGCACGAGGCGTATTTGAAGATGCACCACAGCAAACTGTTGAAACATATGAGTACACCCACTTACCTTTATATTCGCTTTGTAGGACAAGATCAAGAAGCTCGTTGAGATCTGGGTAAAGGGCGAGACATTCCCCGCAGACATGCTCAACTCATTCAAGGAGAAACTGAACAGTAAGTTGGCCGATGGGTTTATGATATCTTCCACGTTTCTTTTGCAATTTCTAACCACACCTGGCATTCTTGTAGAGTCCACAACCCCCGAAGGATCACCACCAGCAGATGTAGGGAGGTCCTTCCCTGGAGCCCCACCACCAGCGGCGAATGCGCCAAATACCTCGTCCATTTTGGAAGCCCTGGCCAACATGGCCCGACAGAACACTACAGCTGCTGCTGCAACCCCGACCGTTTCTGCTCCAGCTCCTGCTCCCGTTCAAAATAATGCGTACAGTATGCCACAGGGTAATGGTGCAAACCATATGGCAGCTCTGAACCCTACGTATCCGTTTCCACCCAGTACGCAATCTGTAAATGTGCCAGCACCTGCAGCGGCTAGTTATGGATCGTTACCCCAGGGGCAAAACAATGGAGCTCCGAACTACCCAAGTAACCCAAATCTATCACTTGGAGCGGGCGCTCCTGCGCCGGCGGCTGCGGCTGGTCTTAACCCAGACTTGCAGCGCCAGATTATGCTCATAAAGACACTGTCTGATGCGGGGGTCCCACAGGATCAATGGGGAGGAATAATTGCCGCTCTCACCCAGACTCAGGCTGCAACCCCTGTTGGAAGCGGCGTAAATGTTGGCGCTGCTGCACCTACAGCACCCTATGGCGCAGCCGCTCCCAATACCTGGAATCCCAATGAATCACGTGATCGTGGGGGCCCGAATGAGGCTGTCAGATCTCCGCAAGGACGTTACCGCAGACGCTCTCGTTCGCAGTCTCCTGTGCGCGGATGGAATGCTCCTCGTGACTCTCCAAACTCGCGTCGTCGTGATGACAACCTTGGTGACTATGGTAGAAATTCTCCAGCATATGGCCGAGATCGGCACAACGAGTATCGCCAGCGCAGCCCAGCTCGCCGAGGTCGTAGCCCCTCCCCGCCACGAGGCTTCTATGATGGCCGCTCGGGTGGCACCAAATGGGTCGAGTTTGACCATTCTATTCCAAAAGGAAGCATCAAAGGTATGTTTTTTGGTGTTGTATGCATGGGGTTCAGTAACTAACCGTTTTCAGTTCTCAGCCGCACTCTATTTGTTGGTGGCGTAACGTAAGGATTCCCCATTGTTCCAATTGTACTACCACAAGGCTGTACTAACACATTTCAGATGTTCCGATCAGGAATTAAGACGCATTTTCGACCAATTCGGCCGTGTTCAGACGTGCATCGTCAACAAAGACAAGCGCCATGCGTTTGTGAAGATGGTCAGTCGTCAAGACGCCATCAACGCCAAGGAAGCCATGGAAGGCAGCAGGAACCCCGACTCATCTCTGAGGGTACGTTCGGTAATTCGCACCCCCATACCCAAGTTTACCATTACTAACACCCTTCAAGACCAGATGGGGCGTCGGCTTCGGGCCTCGCGACTGCAGCGACTACCAGACGGGTGTCAGCATCATCCCGATCAGCAAGCTCACCGACGCTGACAGGAAGTGGATGCTCAGCGCCGAGTACGGCGGCAGCGGTGGAAAGCCCATCGAGAGCGGCATGGTTGTTGAGGAGCCCGATATCGAGATCGGCCAGGGCGTGTCGTCCAAGGCTATTAGCCGCCGCATGCAGACCGACAAGGGCGGACAGTCCGGTCCCAAGTCCGGTCGCGACTTTGATGAGGACGAGCACCGCCGTGACCGCCGCCGTGATGATGATCGCAAGGATCGCGGCCACGGCGGATCTGCACCATTCAACCTCCCCAACATGTCGGGCATCCCAAGCTACCCGTATAGCATGCCTCAGGGGATGCCACAGTTGGTTAACGGGATCCCAATGTTCCCTCCCGGATTCACCTTCCCGGGCCAGCCACAGCAACCACCACCACCAGGCAGAGGCTGAGCGGTTGATCTGATCGGTTGGGTATTCATCATAGGCATTTACATGGCGCAGGGTATACCATCGGGGAGGACATGGCTCGTATATTGACTGCACGGCGCGGCGTTCGGGGGTGTCTTTATTAGGGGAGGAGGTAGTGGATGTGCTGCTTATTGGCGCACGTTAATGTACAAATTACGGCGGTTTTGCTTTGCTTCGGCTTTGCGTCGATTTTATACTATGGAAGCGAACTACAGCGCCTGCGAGGGGCTTAATGGCATGAGCCAATTGCCAGGGATTCGAGGGGTAGTTCAGGAGGGGAAGCTTCATTCGGAATCGGAAGTGTAGAAATAAATACCATTGCTCAGAAATTTTTGTGCCAAACTAATCTTAAACACGTGAAACCTTGTATTCTCCGTCATCAGTCTGTTTTGTAGAAATAATCAGGCCACTATTCTAGGTTAATCCACAGTGTCGTGGCTGCCATGGCTTGTTAATTAGCTTATTTAGGATGAGTTGAGGGGTCCGCACACACCCTGATGGCCGATAACGATAAGGTTAAAATAAATTATGGCAGGGTCCATCGACAAACGTCACTCCTTCACTCGCAATTCCACGGAACAAATATACATTAGCCCCGCCAGGACAACACGGAGACTACAAGTTTGGACTATGTAGCGAAGATGGCGGGGAGGGAGATTCCTGGGTATTATTTTGGTAAGTTTAGAACCCCATCCCCAATGAGCAGAGCGCGTTGGCGGGGAGCCCTCCTGCCCCCCCCATATTTCAATCATGTCTGCTGTAAACACCAGATATTACATGCAATCCCTCTTCAAACTTGCAAGCTGCACGAGTTTTATAATCCTCATCCCTCCTACTCCAGCTAACATACCCAGATGCCGAAAAGAACAAGTACTTCAAGATCGTCGCCGACCCCGCAGCACTATACTCCAAGACTGCAGTCCGGAAGCGCAAAGCCGACGAAGCAATCGCCACAGAAACCGCGAGAGTCGAGAAGGCCAACAGAGAGCGCGTGACGCGTTCCAAGGCTGCGGGGAAGTTGGATAGGGAGATTGGAAGGGGGGATGGGAGACTGGATGCGCTGAGGGAGTTTGTGGGGAGGTGGACACGGAATATTCCCGTGAATAGTCTGCAAGGGTCACCGAGATGGAGGGTATTCGACGTCGATGTACAATCCCACCATATAGTATACTGTGAGCCCCCCCTGC
>JPJU01001757.1:0-47763 GCA_000750735.1 Pseudogymnoascus sp. VKM F-4246
CCTGGAAGAGGATGGCGGGAGAGGCGGCGGTGAGCCTGGTCCATTGTTGGGTGTCTTGGGCGGTAATGGAGGCGGCAAAGCTGCACTTGGGGTGCTTCGAGCTGGGGGAGGTGGAGGCACGGCAGAACGCATTGGCGTAGGCGGCGGCTGAGGTGCACGTTCACCCATGAACGGTGGTGGTACTCCGTACCTCGACCCAGATTCCCCCGGTTCGAAATCATCGTTCGGCGTCTTTGGAGGTCGTGGGGGTGGAGGCGGCGCAGACTGACTAGAAACAGAGGTGGCATGTGGTCGATTGGGTGTTGGCCTTGTATTGAGTAGCTTGCCAGCATCCGCAAAAGGAGGTGGAGCAGCATATTTTGGTAGCGGTGGCTTGGGAGGTGTTGGCTCGCGAGGTGGAGGCGTAGGCTCTTTTGGAATAGGTTCTGCCTTTGCTCTCCGGCTAGGAGGTGGTGCTGGAGGCGCACCTCGTTGGGACGGTGGAGGCGTCGGTTGGGGAAGCTCATGAATCCGCGGAGCAGCCTGTGGAGGAGGCGGCGGCGGAGGAAGAGCTGCCTTCCGCTGAGTCTCCTGGTAAGCAGGTTCAGGGGCCGCTGCAGATGCAGCTTGCTGCTCTTGAATGTACTCGGCAATAAAGTCTTGGTTGTCCCGAATCTGGTCGTCCGTGATTCCCATATCTCGTAAATCGCCACCCCAAGTTTCTCTCCAGTTGGGGTCGAGAGCATCTAACTTGGCATACTCAGATACCTTCGGTGGACTGATACTCCCAGAGGAATACGACGGCTTGTGTTGCGAGAGCGAAGGTGGGATATATGTTCGGGGAGATTCAGGGGGTGTTGGCTGGCTGGGCACGGGGGCAGACTGGGCCGAAGTATGCCTATGGCCACCAAATATACCTCCCAATATGCCGTGCTTTTGAGGCGCTGGCGCACTGCCTCCGAAAGGGTTTAACTTGGTTGCTTTGTTTGCATGCTTCTCGCGGTCTACCATTTGTTTTAGGAACTTAACGGCCTCCTTCTCTTCGGAAAATGAGAAACCCGCCAAGCAACCCTCAATTTCAAAGCTGTGAAAGAAAACACGATCCTGGTTGTAAGACCAATTTTCATATATCTCCTGATCCCATATAACCCCTCGCATCGAAGGCTGCGGAAAGTTAGCGCCTGTATTGTGAGGAGGCAGACATGCATACCGAAACATCAACCAACTTCAACCAAAACGTGTTCCCGATCAGGTCGTTTGCCAGAACCACTGCACCCTGTAATCCAGTATATGTCCATTTCGAAGTATTTGGGTATGCAACGTATAGCCTGACCATAGCAGCCGCTAGAATCTTGTTCTGCGCCTTTGGAACGACACGGCGAATAATCGCCTTCTCCTCGGCTGTGACACCCTCCGGCATCTTGTCTGCTGCTGGAAAGCAATCTGAAGGTAGCTCTACTGAGTGCGTGTCATCGAGGAGGCCAACTGGAAAATGCTGGCGATGTGATTGCTGATGTGAGGCCTGGAGGTCCTAATCGTGCAGTCAGTACCAAGGCACCAATTGAGAGCCCGAGCTTGATTACCACAGGATAACTATAGCTAAGACGGGCAAGGATAAATGCAGTAGAATGGCTTCAAAAGCGAAATTGGGAAGGTTGACTTACTCAGCGTTGCGCTATCTTGTAGTGTAGTTGGAGGTGAGGTTGATAGGCGTCCCAACGATGGTATCGGGGACGAACGTACCTACGTTGTGTGGCTTGCCCAAGCCTCATTACACCCATTACAACGCGTCAGCCACAACGCAGCGCCAAGACTCATGAGTCGCGAGGCTGTTAGTTAGCCTTGCCTCAAACTCATGGAATTTATCTCCCCACTACTCTACAACTATCGCGGATCATCGAACCACAAGGAAGCAATCCGGATGCTCACTCTGATTAAAGTGCCTGGCAAGAGAAAGCGCAAGCAGCACAGTGATAATGCAGATGGCGAAAACAAGGTAAGCATCGACAATGCTAGATAATGCTACACCCACATCCTCCATGACATTTTGTGAGCGTCAATACTAACTGCACCAAAGCCATCTCGGCCTAAAGGTCGGCCTCGAAAAGAAACGAGAAAGAAAGTAAAGACATCGGCGTCCGTATCAGAAAGGTCGGGCGCGACGCCCGACCAATCATCGCGGGATAATCTCACGGCAAATCGGTCGATGACCTCTCTCGAGAGACTACCCACAGAGCTCCTCGAGAAGATATTCCTTGTGTCGTTAAACTTCAATCTACCAAGATCAAGTCCCATAATAGGGATTAAACTGTCTAATCAGTACATATATACTACAACAACTGTCGCAATATTTGAACCGACATGGAGATACAATTATGGGCGTCTGTACGAGCATGAAGGAACTGCGGGTTCTCTTGAAGGGGAGGATGTACCGGGAGATCCTGAATTACAGGTCCGTAGATGAAACCTGCTCTTGTTTTCTAAGGCTAACAAAATATAGAGCTCCCTGCTTCGGTGCCAGTGGGCAACGGTGTTCATGATACGGCAAGCTGAGAAGGCATGGCTTTTGACGGCACCCCAAAAGCCAGTGAAACAGGAAATTGAGGGCGTGACCCAAGCAAGAAGTCATTCGCCGCCTTCTAATTCCGAGCAATTCGCCCATACAGAAACTGATACGCCCATTGGAAACGTTTCTGGTGATCCTGAGCATGAAAACTTTGATGGGCAGTATGCCGAGTTTTTGCAGCTCACGCATCCCGAGGCTGCAAGAGAGGAAGGCATGACTACGAGACCATCATTTAGATGGAAAACATCTCTCAAGATCCACCCCCGGACCGAGATACCAAAGAGTCTTTTGCGGGGCCCCTGGACTCCTGATATGGTCATGTACCTGTTTTGGTTGACTCGAGCCGGGGCTAGGATTGATTATTCGGCGTCCACCAATGGAGAGGTAAGAGTTATCTCACCATTTAGTCTACCGTATGTTTTACTGACATATTTTCCAGGTTGCGCGGCAAGGCCTTGATCAAGCTGTACTTGATGGCAATCTGCAAATTTTATACCTGCTCCATTGTCTTGGGATCGAGACAACTGTCCACGAGGACATTTTAGAATCAGCTGTGCGGACTTGTTCTGGTAACAATGCTGTGATGTATCGAGTCTTTCGCATTCTCGCAAGCAAATTCCCAGGCGAAAGTTCCATGTGGAACAAATGGCTCGATGATATCTTAGATTTCGCCGAGCAACTAGGCCAGAACAGAGGTGAGAAACGACAGCAGAGAATATGGTGGGAAGGGTTTGTTTCATTTTTGAACGAACCGGAACTAAAACTTTAGAGGAAATGAATTATACAATAGAGTAATAATAAATAATAAGACTTCAAATCCCGTTCTTATTGGTAAAGTTGGTCCCATTCTAGGCCAAATCAGTTATGTCATGTGACGTGCTGTATTTACCTCTACTAAATTGATGTCGCGAAATATCCGATAACGATGACAACTGCTATATCGAAACGCGGAAGCAGGAATTGATTCATATTACCGGGCTGTCATATCTGCCATGCGGGCTAGGCTGCCTGTCCCTGTCCCCTCGTCGAGTCTATTGAGATTTCTGCAATTCCAATCAGAGGGGCGCTGTTTCTTCAGCGCAAACTCGCAAGGCTTCGACTTTGACCATGGATCACCGCCAGGGCAGCAACTTCACACGGCGCAAAGCCTAAGCACGCCGAAGCCATCGTCCTCACATTTATGGGCGCCCATACCGACACCTGCCACCTGTGAAGCAAGCCTTCTCAACCTCGACTTCCTCCTCCCTCGGTTTGCGTTGCCACCCGCGATACGACCTAGTCTTAGCACCCCCCGACCTCTCGCCAAGATCGTAAGAAGAAGCGCAAGGCAATCGATAGGTGGACATAGATCTGCTTCGGAGAGCCACAGCGCCGACTGGCTCAGGCGAGCCTTTGGCAGGAAAACAAACCGACGTCGACCTCTCAAGGGAGTTGACGGTCCATACGGCGATGAAGGGGCTGAAGCCACGGCGTATGCCCTCGGGCGCACAATGTCTGCAAAGGCAGCAAACGAGCAGAAGCTGCGCTGCACCGAGTTTGATGAGAACGGCAATGTCGTCTTAGTTAATGGGGAGTTCAAGAAGAGTGAGCTTATCGCCAAAGTACGTCACCCACCCCGAAATACTCTTGGACAAACGACTAACAAAGCTATTAGTACGGACTATTACCTCGCGATCTTCGAAAAATCGATTCGTCTCTGCTGCCACATATTCTTGTGCGGCCGTCTGCTATCCTAATAAATCTCCTCCACCTTCGCTGCCTTATCAAGGCCAACCGAGTACTTGTCTTCGATACATATGGCTCGACAGACTCATACACACAGTCTGTATTCATGTACGACCTTGAAGGGAAGCTGCGACAGAAGCAGAACTCGCCCTCCGCCGGTGGACTTCCTTACGAGTTCCGTGCCCTCGAAGCAGTCCTCATATCCGTTACTTCTGGGCTCGAGGGGGAATTCGAAACAGTACGCGGGCCGGTTGTACGCGTCCTCCGGGAGTTAGAAGAAGATATCGACCGTGATAAGCTGCGGCACCTGCTTATTTATTCTAAGAAGCTCGGTACCTTCGAGCAGAAGGCCAAGCTTGTCAGAGACGCTATCGACGAGCTTCTAGAAGCTGACGACGATCTGGCTTCCATGTACTTGACTGAAAAGACGCATGATTTACTCAGAGGGGAAGATGATCATACGGAGGTTGAAATGCTACTCGAATCTTACCACAAGGTGTGCGATGAGATTGTACAGGCGTCTGGCAATTTAGTCTCCAATATTAGGAACACCGAGGAGATGTGAGTATTGTTCCAGTTCCTTTTAACAATACCCCGCTAATAATAAACAGTGTCAAAGCCATCCTGGATGCCAACCGGAACGCGCTCATGCTTCTCGACCTGAAATTCTCTATCGGTACACTCGGTATCGGATCTGGGGCCTTTATAGCCGCATTATACGGCATGAACTTGAAGAACTTCATCGAAGAATCTAACTTTGGGTTCCTCGGAATCTCTGGTTTCTCAGCCGTTTTCGCTGCTCTTGTGTGCGGCTACGGACTGACGAAACTGAGAAAGGTACAGAGAGTAAGTATGTGGGGTGAGGCGGGCAAGAGGGGCGCAAGGGGCAGCTGGAGAGCAATCGATGAAGAAACTGGAGCTGGCTTGTTGGAGCGCAGCAGGCGCGCAAGGCTCTTGAAAGAGGAGAAAGGAGGCTCCCTGCGGGAGGTCGTCGGAAATGTGAAACCTTTACCACCTACAGTCATATCGAAGACTTCTAAGGTATAGAGGGCGAGACAATGCGGCTACAAATTATGCATGGGTCGGCGCTAAGGTTGTTACTATGTATAAACAGACTCTACTACGGGCGTTTGCTAGAGCGGGAAATCATCTCTGTTTGGATATGTTGAAGTGCCGGTCACGGCGCGTTTGGGGCCTTCGAATACCACCACTCCTGTAAAAACATATTAGAGTTATATTACCTTGGAAATATCAGATAATAACCAGTCTTTTAATTGTCCGATCTCTTCGTCATCGAGTGCGTTATTTCCATATAAGGAAATCATATACAACTCAAGAACAAGATATTTTGCTTTATTGGCAAGTCATTTTCGGAATTAACTGCCGACACGGTACCATACTTATCCATGGGACTTTCTTCTATCAAAAGTTTGGACAGGCACGGAATGACATCACCCACCATAAATTGAGCCACTCACCAGCCACCTGCGAGTAATTGAAACACCCCTGTACTAAGTCAGGGGTCCTTGCCGACAACAGACGACGTCACACTTTACTCTTGTCAGTTCTAGACTGTGCCAGACGCCACACTTTGCCAAAATTGTTGTGGGTCACGGGAATAAAATGCACACTTTTAACTACATTGACGTCATCACGGTGGGATGCCCATGCCGAAAGAGAAGTAATCTTGGATTATCACTACACCACGTTTCCCCAGAGAGCTTCACATAGGGTCTGATATCCACTCAGTGCCTGGGTTGCGTTCAAATGAGGAAGTACTTAAGTGGACGGTCGCCACTGTCGAAAATTTAGATTTTCTCTTTCCATATCAACATCGCAAATCATATAAGTAAACAAACATCAGTTCAGCCTCAACAAACATCCAAACACACAAATCAATACCAACCAACCTCCAACAAACAACCAAAACAAATCATACAAAATGGGTGCCGTCGTATCTTGCGTAAGTCAAAACTCATACGTTTTAGTTTTATAAAATCTCGATCTAACATATTCAACAGATCACTGGAATGTTCCGCGCTATCGGCGCCGGTCTCATGGCCATCGTTAACGGAATCGGAGCCATCCTCCAGGGCATCATCGGAGCCATCGTCTCCTTCTTCGACGTCCTGATCTCATGCCTCACCTGCGGACGCGGTGGCGGCAGGAGGAAGGCTCGCGGACGGCACACAACAAGTGCGATATAGGTCGCAAAGACAAGACAACGATCATGACCTTTTTAAAGTAACATGAACGCCACCATGGAAAAGCAACATCAATCAACCGTGGTGGAGAGCGTTGAGAAGCAGACCTAATATCAGCGAGGATTGAGGGAGCGGAGTCAAGGACAGGGATTCACATTAGTATCTGCGCATTGTTTCAGATACCCGACTTTTGTAGCTACGGCTTGGTCATTATTATAGATATCACGGCATTGAAATGAATTTTTTTAACTGCTATTTATTATTCTGATAACTTGTGAGAGCGCGTCTATTTACGATCTACTCTTAGTATGCCATCGAGTGAGACATTCTGAGACGTGGGGCTGTGGACCCAAACTAAAGACAAGCTTCTATGTCATACACTGTGGCTGATACCTCAAAATACGCACGGTTCACAGCATTGTGGTTTTAATAGAGAGAGTAGGCAAAAAGTAGGCAGAAAGTTGGTTTGATTCGATATTACATGCTATAGAGTAACCCTAGCCTGTCCGTCCCATACCTCCGTCGAATGTGTTCCCGTATTCGCCCTTACAGCTATTATATAATTTCCATCGCGACCCCAAAGTCGTGAAATAGGCCGTTTCCAGTTCTCCCAATGGTGATGAATTGAAGCAGTCACTTTACTTCTTGTTCAGCTCAGCGGCTCTCTTCGCCCTGTCCTCCTTCGTGCCCTCTTGTTGGACATTGAACTCTTTTGGGACAGCTGGCCCTGGGTTTGCTTGGTGATCCCTGAGCTGAACCTTATCTCCCTTAGGCTCGGAGTCGTTGTGGACGGGGTGGGTGCTCGCTGTCGAGTCTGTGTTGGAGCTAGGTTCTTTGGCAATCTGCTCGGTGATGGAACCAGCGGGGTGGTTATCGTATTCGTCGGTTCCGGCAGGCATTGTGGATGAGTGTTTTTGAAGGTTGGTAGGTTGGTTGGTTGACTTTTCAGCGGAAGATTTGATATTAAATGGTGGCTGTAGTAGTAGTAGATGATTCAGAGAATATGTAGATAGCAAACCTGAACTCCATCGCTGACGTTCTTATATACCCTTTGTACCTGTGTGACAAGAGTGATGACGTCGTCATCCACGCCTCAAACTTGCGTGTCGTAGATTGAACGACGCGCTAAAACTACCATCACGTGACCACCCGTATCACTGTGCTGTGACGCGACTAAACCAGAGCCCATGCCCCGCGATTACGTCCAAGAAATTGAAAATCAGGGTTCCCAAGGAGTAATGCTCGACTATCTGCGGATCTATAGAGGCCCACAATGAGCTTCGAAGATGCCCTCCGAGAACGATGACCAACAACAGCCGGTGAAGCTATCACTACCACTGGTATGTGTAATAGTCCAGCTTACCCCGTCACCGCTGACCATTATTTAGGAGTACCAGCAGGAGATATTTAATGAACTCCGCACCGAGGATGAGCTCCTCATATTGGCTCGGGGCTGCGGCCTTCTACGAATAGTGACAAATCTCCTACACTCTTACGACGCAGCCGGGAATAACCTCGTACTCATTGTCGGGGCAGAAGATCGCGAGAATGGGTGGATTGGAGAGGCACTGGCTGAACATGCAGCTATCAGCGGCTCTTCTAAAGCTCGAGGCCTCAGTGTCGTCAATACAGACCTCATGAGCGTCGGCACCAGGGAGAGGATGTATGCGAACGGTGGCATATTCAGCATCACATCCCGGATCCTTGTCGTGGATTTATTGACGAGCCTGCTGGCGCCCGACACTATTACGGGTATCATTGTGCTGCATGCCGATCGAGTTGTTGCGACATCCACCGAGGCTTTTATTCTTCGAATATACAGGCAGCAGAACAAAGATGGGTTCCTCAAGGCATTCTCCGATAACCCGGAGGCATTCACCATGGGCTTTAATCCCCTCGCAACAATGATGAGAAACCTTTTTCTCAGGAATGTCTCGTTTTGGCCACGCTATCAGGCCACAATACAAAGGTCCCTTCAAGGCAAGAAGAAAGCTGAGGTTATCGAACTAGAAGTGCCGATGACAGACGCCATGCGAGATATCCAAAACGCCATCATGGAATGTGTTGAAGCTAGCATTGGGGAACTCAAGAAAGGAAACTCGGGGCTTGCAATGGAAGACTGGAATGTTGACCGGGCAATCCATAAGGCGTTCGATGCGATGGTTAGGCGGCAGCTCGATCCAGTATGGCATCGTGTTAGCTGGAAGACAAAGCAGATAGTCAGCGATTTGACTGTCCTTCGTGGATTGTTAGATGCCTTACTGACCTACGATGCCGTCTCGTTTCTTCGCTACTTAGATACGGTTGTGGCCGTCCACTCGCCGCCTCCTGGTTCTACGAGACAAAATGTATCACCTTGGCTTTTCTTAGATGCCGCGCACACGATTTTCGATACAGCCAAGCGACGAGTCTACACTGGCAAGTTAGACGGTAAAGGGACCGCAGCTGGGAATTTGGATGGATCCCTTCGTCCAGTTTTAGAGGAACAGCCAAAATGGGGACAACTGGCTGAAATCTTGGAAGAAATCGATCGAGACTTATACTTCAATCCACAGATACGGGATGACTCCAATGGTACCATTTTGATCATGTGCGCGGATACACAGACATCTCGCCAGCTAAAGGAATACCTACAGAGTATGCACGTTCAAACTGTAGACCAGGCCGAAGACGATGACTCTGAGCCGAAACCATCAGCAGCACACATGATGCGGAGCAAGCTAAGAGACTATCTCAGGTGGAAACCGGAATTTGCAAAAATAAGCTCATCTCTATTTGGAGAGAACCAAAAATCCTTAAGTGATGCTGCCAGCGGCAGAGGCCCAAGCGGCTTTCGGGGAAAACCGCCTCCGAACAAGAGAAGACGAGTTAGAGGAGGTGGAAGTAATATATCTACGTCTCATCGCGGGGCCGATGGCAATGTTCTAGCAGGAGAGGATAAGCCTTCACAGGTTGCAACATTGCTGTCGGAAATCCGCCCAACAGATGCCGAGTCGATGCAAAAGCCTGAGCCCATCGTGGATCCACTTGATGTCACAGAAGACTTTTTTGAGCTATTTGATATGGATGAACTGATTGTCGTTCACGCGTACGATGGCGACATGGATGAGCACCTACTAGAAGAAGTCAAACCTCGATATATTATCATGTACGAGCCCGAGCCAACTTTTATCCGCCGCGTCGAGGTCTACCGCAGCTCGCACAACGACCGCAATATCAGATCATATTACATGTGTTACGGCGGCTCTGTCGAGGAGCAAAGATTCCTCTCCGCGATCCGCAGAGAAAAGGATGCGTTTACACGGCTTATCAAGGAGAAGGCCAATATGTCACTCGTTCTGACAACCGACGCCCATGGGATTGAAGATCAAGAAGACGTGTTTCTTCGGACTATTAACACTCGTATTGCGGGTGGTGGACGACTCGCAGCTACAGCCACTCCGCCGCGAGTTGTCGTCGATGTCCGTGAAGTTCGCTCTTCCTTGCCTTCACTCCTTCATGGCCGAAATATGGTCATTGTGCCTTGTATGCTCACTGTAGGTGACTACATTCTGTCACCGGATATATGTGTCGAGCGCAAGAGCATCAAGGATTTGATCTCCTCGTTTAAAGATGGGCGTCTCTATACCCAGGCGGAAACGATGCTCCAGCACTACAAATCGCCTATGCTGCTCATCGAGTTCGACCATAACAAGTCCTTCATGCTCGAGCCGATGGGCGATATCCAAGGCCAATCATCGTCGACTATGACAGCCAATTCTTCATCGGATCTTCAGTCCAAGATTGTCCTCCTTACCCTCGCCTTTCCGCGTCTGCGCATCATCTGGTCCAGTAGCCCCTACCAGACGGCCGAGATCTTTGAGAGCTTGAAGACACAGCAGGCAGAGCCAGATCCGATTGCTGCCGTCAGGGTAGGGTTGGATAAGGATATGAATGCTGAGGACCAAGTCTTTAATCGCGAGCCGCAAGATATGTTGAGGGCAGTACCGGGGGTCACAAGCAAGAATCTGAAGAATCTGGTGCTGAAGGCAGGGAGTGTTCTTGAAGTGTCTAACATGAGCGAAGCTCAGCTAGCGCCTATGGTAGGAAAGGAGGCAGGGAAGAAGATTCATAGATTTTTCAACGCGAATGTGTTGGATGGTTAGATAATGGCTTAGATTTGAACATATCATATGGCCATGGCCTCCAATACCGCAATATTACAACGTATGCATACATAATATATCCCTTAGAACATATGCTAAGCTTGAAAATATTGCATTTCTTGCCAGTTATAGCCCTGTTTCTGTGAAAACCTAAAGATAACTATTCGCGTGACGCGGAGTTTTGGAGATAATCTGTAAGCCTTGTCTAGCCGACCGTCGTTGGAGAATAAACACGCGCGGAACACCTCCGCGACAGCATTTGGGGTAAGTTTCAACCCCAACGAGCCATATTATAGGATAATTCAGACATGGAGAACAGTGTCTGATGTGAGATTATAACTAGAACCGTACAAAAACGCGTTGTCTTGTCTTCGGCATTGGAGCGTGGCTAGTTTCTCCGTGCCCCTCACCCCTCGTCTTCCAGAGCTACCCGAGAAGTGATTCACTCATCCCGAGCGATTAACTTTACGCATTATAACTTCTTCTACTTCTTATTATACCGTTTTTTGGTAATATTAAACCTCAAGTCATATCATAATGTCTACCAAGTCCATCCGCCGCATCACCCTCTTCAAGATCCCAACGGAAGTGGGTCAAGAAAAGCTCCTTGCGCAATACCGCATCCTGCGTCAAGAAGCACTCAAGGTATGATAATGCTGCTATCCATCCTTACTACCCCTTTCGCTGGGCTAACAATCCTTATAGGACGGTGCGCCATACATCCTCGACGTCCACGCCGGCAAGGCTTTCCCCGACCAGCGTGCCCAGGGCTTCACTCTGGCCGTCGCTACGGTCTTCAAGAACAAGGAGGATATGGTTTACTACGACACTGAGTGCAAAGCGCATGCGGATCTCAAGGTAGTGGCCAACACGGTGCACCAAGGCGTCATGATGGTGTATTTCGAGAGCATCTTTGAGTAAATGGGCGGTGCGGATTGAAGGCTGAAAGGACGGGGCAGTTGGAGAAAGGGACCTCTTGTCTGGTACGGGGTTAGTGTAGATATGACTATAGAGCACAGAATCAATTGATGATTTTCTCCCATTTCGTGCCCACATCTTCGCATCTCAAGATTTATCAAGATTTCTAAAGGAATAGCCGTAGTAGAGTGCCTTTGTGAGTGGATACATACCCCATGATTTTACCTGGGGGAGTTGGAGATGTATCCTGGTACCCCGCATGCGGAATTAAAAACACCATTCCGCGCTTTTCCGCCATCCCGTCATCGAATGGCTATGCCGCGCTAACCCCGCGACCCTCCCGAGCTCCAAGCCAAGGGTCCATTGATGGGGAAGGCTACAGTATGATAATAGTAATATTTCCCCTCAAATAACCTGAAACTTTATCCAAAATCGATTATTTTGGTAATAATATTGCTGCCTGTCGATATAACTTTTGATTTTTGAAGAGAGCCTCACTGGAACACGTACAGATTGCATTGGAGAGATATAACTAAGCCACTTGACAGTGCAGATCTCCCGTCAGGTCTTCAATATGCCGGTCACTGCATTTAAGGTGGAGGAAAAATACTCATATCAGAATGGATTTGGTTCATACCATGAGTAAGTAGCCATTTTATCAGGATATCGAATCCCAAATAAACTAACTGGATACAGATCAGAAGCCATCGAAGGAGCATTGCCCGTAGCTGCGAACTCACCACAGAAGCCGCCGTACGGCCTATACGCAGAGAAGCTTTCTGGCACAGCTTTCACAGCACCCCGACACGAAAATCTCCAATCATGGCTGTACCGAATTCTTCCCGCAGCATCACACAGCGACTTCACCGCATACAATGGTGCAGTTGACACCACTTCCCAGTCCCCGCTTCAAAATATTCCCAACCAGCTCCGCTGGAACCCCTTCGACATGGACGAGTCAAAAGACTGGGTGCACTCTCTCAAGCATCTCGGTGGCGCCGGTTCTCCATCCATGAAGTCCGGCCTGGGCATTCTTATCTTTGCCGCAGGAAAGGACATGGGCAACGAAGCATTCTACTCTGCAGATGGAGACTTCCTCATCGTCCTCCAGCACGGAGTTCTCGACATCCAAACCGAGCTCGGCCGCATCCTCGCGCGCCCCAACGAAATCGTCGTCATCCCGCGCGGTGTCCGTTACCGCGTCACCCTCCCCTCCGGCCCTGTCCGCGGCTACATTCTCGAGCTATACCAGGGCCACTTCCAGCTCCCAGAGCTCGGTCCAATCGGGTCCAACGGGCTCGCCAACGCGCGCGACTTCCAAGCCCCCGTTGCCGACTTCCAGGAGGATACCTCCAGCGCCTGGACTATATACTCCAAGTTCGATGGAAACCTCTTCACTGCCTCGCAGAACCACACACCTTTCGACATTGTCGCCTGGCACGGAACATACTATCCCTACAAATACGACTTGGGGCGCTTCAACACCATCGGAAGCACCAGCTTCGACCACCCCGACCCTAGTATTTTCACCGTTCTGACGGGCCCATCCGACCACGTTGGCACGGCTATTGCTGATTTCGTCATCTTCCCCCCTCGCTGGCTGGTGCAGGAGGATACTTTCCGCCCTCCCTGGTACCACCGCAACACCATGTCCGAGTTCATGGGTCTGATTACTGGGGATTACGATGCCAAGGAGGGAGGGGGGTTTAGGCCTGCGGGCGCGAGTCTGCATAATGTGATGAGTGCGCATGGGCCGGATGCGGCGACGCATGAGAAGGCGAGTGGTGCGGCGCTGGCGCCGATGAAGGTTGGTGAGGGGAGCATGGCATTTATGTTTGAGAGTAGCTTGATGATTGGGGTGTCAGAGTGGGGGTTGAGGGAGTGTAAGAAGGTGCAGCCGGACTATAACGAGAAGTCGTGGGAGGCTCTGAAGGTGAATTTTAAGAGGCCGGAGGGGAAGTAGGGGATGTATTCTTAGTTGTCCTCGCTCTTTAGGTTTTAGCTTATTAGTCTTGGCTGTTGTAAGGAATGGATATTCGTTACTTTTATTTACATACTGTGTATTATCTCTACCTACTTTTTATGCTTCGGCTTGTTGTTGACTATCTCGAGCTGACTGCTTCAACTCTCATCCGCTTCCTAATGTGGTTCTCAGAGCGAGCGGAGCGCCTCCGCACCTCATCCCACCTCCCCCCATCCCTCCATGTATTATGCATATAAAACATCCCATTTTCATTACTCTTATTCAGACACTTCAAGTATAAATTGCTTATATATGCATAGTCTGATATCTACAGGAACCCCCCTCAACCCAGAAACTGCACATCTTCTCACGCCTGCACCCCAGTAACCTCAAACCCTTCAATCGCCGTCTTCAACGTCTCTATCCTCCTCGGCACAAAATACGCCTTATACCTCTCCGGCATCGCCACCAAGCTCGTCGGATCCGAATTCCCGGTCAACGGATGCGCATCCACTCCATCCGCACTCCGGATCTCAAACGCATTCAACATGCGCATAAAAACCAAATAGAGCTCGCGATTCGCCAGCAGTGAGCCGGCGCACATGCGGTAGCCCATGCCGTAGGTGAACATTGGCGCGTCGGGCTGCTCGAGCCAGCGCTCGGGGCGGAATACGGACGGGTCGGTCCACACGGCGGAGTCCATGTTGCAGGCCCATGCGTTGAGGAAGTATACTGTGCCAGCGGGTATAATTATGCCGTTGTAGGGCACATCTTTGATGGAGACGCGGGGGAGGGCTAGACGAAGGACAGTAAAGTAGCTGAAGCGTGTTAGTTACTGTATGCGTAGGGAAGGGGGGTTGAGTTACCGAAGGCATTCGCGGACGAGAGCAACGACGTAGCGGCATTTTTGGTCATCTTGGGCATCGCAGAGGGGTTCTTCGGGGGAGTAGAACTCGGCGATTTCGGCCCACGCTTTCTTTTGGATGTCGGGACGCTGGGCGAGGAGAGCGACGCTCCATTGCAGGAGAGTTGTGACGGTGTCCAGACCGCCGGAAAGCATGGTGAGGCTGATTGACGTGAGCTCGGCATCATTGAGTTGGGTCTCCTTATCGAGGATAACGTTGGCTTGAATGCATGGTTTGTGTGTCCCCTTCTCCATGCGATCTTCAAGGCCCTTATTCAGGCCTTTCAAGTATACGTCACGACGGCTTCTCATCTCGCGCGCCTTCTTCGAGCCGAAGTTGAACGGGTTCAGGCGTAGAAGGGGTATGAAATCCTGGAGGTTACCGGTTGTGCTGCGGAACCTGCTGACTTCTTCTTCAACATGTGTGATCTCCTTAAAGAGCGCATCGTTCTGACTTCCCATGCGAACACCCCAGTTCAGGGTCAAGGCGAGACTGAGGCTCAGACGTTGAATACAAGGTAAAGGATCAACCCCGACTGTTCCCTCTTTGCCATATGTGAGTAACTCGGACACGAAGTCTTTGGTTTCGGTGTCTAAGTGTGGGATATAGGTTTGTACGGAAGGGCGGTTGAGGGCAGAGGCAGCTCCTTTCCGACGCCGTTTCAACGAATCGCTATAAGGGGATGTCCCAATGGTAGTTCCAGCAGTATTGGAAAGAACCTATTAGCCGATTTAGTATCAGATCCTGTAAATACTGCACGATTGGGGCCTTTCAACATTACCTTGTGGAATGTATAAAACTCGGGTCTCGAGCTCAAGGCCTGGGCGTGCTGGCCAAACAGAACCTTGGCAGAAGCTGCAGAGTTGACAACGACAACAGGAATATTCCCAAGTTGGATCTGGTAAACTGCTCCGTATGTCTTTGCCCACTCTCTGTATTTCTCAGCCGCGTTCACGCGGATCTGACCAATGTTTCCTATCAGAGGGATCCCAGAAGGCCCTTTCATTCCGGGAATGCGTGCCTGTCGGCGCACAAACTCGTTTATAATGACATATGAAATGGGCACAAAGATGACTAGAATCGCAATGAATTGAAGAGGGCTCTCTTGAGCAGCGCCCAAGGTGGCTGAGATGATGCTTCCTATCGCCATCTTGCCGTCGGATTATGAGCTTTCCCAAAGCGTTCCCGGGGCTACAGTAGAGACTGCAGCGAGGGAGACAATTGTCTTTAATATATGAAGATATTAACCAAAAGTTTGAGAAGCACGGAAAGCTCCCTTTGATACTGTATGAGCTCCAAACCATGACCTACAAAAGCCATCTTTGAAGTGTGGCTCTATGGAGCTTCACCGGAACAGGTTCCGCGGCTGCATATCGCCTCAACTGCGCCATTGCTGATCGACCTTTGAACACCTCCGCGCTTAAATTCGAAGAAAGAAGCAGGTCAGGGTAAGCTGCCAAATAATGCCGTGGGGAAGTGGAGCATACCCCCCGCCGGAACGGGTTCCGCGGCTGTATATCGCCTCCTCCACTTTCACCACTGTGGGCTTTCCTTGGAACATCACCTTCTTTGTAATCAAGAAGAGATCATTAGGAATACTCGTGCTAATAGACCCTATTCCATCTCGAAATCCATTAGATTGATAATTGGAAGGCTGAGACACCGGGTTGCATTAGCGAGCGTACAACAGTCGTTACCCTAACTTTCAAAGGTGCGGGGCAGGTGGCATCAGTCGATGTAATAGATCCCGAATATTGCAATCGCGGCAAAACAGTACGGTACATAACTCGTTTGTCATCTAACGAATATCAAATTCCCGTTAACTCCTCTAATTCTACTCACTATGGCGGGCAAGGGATCCGTATTTCTCCTCGGTCCAGGTTTCATTGGACTAGGGGTCCTGAAAGAGCTCCTCGGCGAAAGCTACCAGGTCACAGTCCTAGTCCGAAAGGAAGAAGCAAGGGCAGGTCTTGAGAAGCTTGGCACCAAAACAATTCTAGGATCACTGGACGACGGCGAGATAATCCGTAGTGCCGCTGCTGCTGCCGACATCGTCATACACACTGCGACGGCTGACCACCTGCCTTCGGCCGTTTCCATCCTCGAGGGCATCGATGATAGGGCCAAAGCTGGGAAGAGCTCCATTTACATCCATACCAGTGGCTGCAGCGTAATCACCGACACCTCCAACGGCGCATATGCCAGTGACAAGATCTACGAAGATGACAAGCCCGAAACGATTGATAGCGTAGCTGATGACGCTCCTCACCGCACCATTGACCTGGCGATCCTGAAGCGCCGCAACGCATTGGGAGCCAAAGCCAAGGTCGCGATTATGTTCCCGCCCCTGATCTACGGGCTGGGCCAGGAAAACCGACTCTCGATCCAGCTCCCGACAATGACGCGCTTCGCGCTCAAGCACGGCTACGCAGGCTATGTGGGAAAGGGCAAGGCACTGTGGCGCCACATCCACGTCGCTGATCTCGCACGGGGATACATGACCATCCTACACCACATGGAGTCCTCATCTGGAGAGGAGGTGCTCAAGAACCCATACTTCTTCTCCGAGAACGGGGAAGACTATTCTTGGGAGGCATGTGCGGAGATGATTGGGAAGGCACTGAAGCAGGCGGGCAAGATCGAAGACGCAACGCCGAGGGAGATTCCAGAGGAGTTGTATAGTGATCTTTTCAAGGAGTGGTCCATCCCGGTCATTGGACAGAACGCAAGGAACCGCGCCAATAGATTGCGTGCGCTGGGCTGGGAACCCCGCGAGAAGTTGACATTTGATTCTTTGGTGTCTGATGAGTTGCCCATCATTCTGGCTGAGACCGGCGAGTTTAATGGTTACGCAGCAGCCGTTGCTTCCTAGCTGTGCTGATGCCGCTCAATAGCTGATAGCACTATCAAAAATAAATTCAAATGTCTATGAGTCTTTTTCTGTCTGTGTGATAAAATTAAGCCTCGACAAACTGTATGGTGTTGGGCAACTCCGAAATTTTTGCCTTGTACATCAACTTAAAATTATTAAAAGATTCCGCGCCCTGAAAATAAGCAATTGGTAGTTGAAGAGTTGTTGATTATTGCTGTTACTAACTTTTAGCAATATATGCCAAGTCAAATATGCTACTGTGATAAATGTTGCCAAGCACTGCCAGACGCAGCTGTCATGTTGAGTCGCTGTGGTCCACTCCGACCCCACCGAGTCGGCATGACATGGCCACAGTTGTGACTTGCATGCTTGATCAATTTGCAATATACAAAAGGCCCAAAAGACACTTCTTGACATTCGATGCTATTACCGTAGTACTAATAGGCAACAGAACTCAGGGCGGCTGAGACTTACAGCACTCGTGTCTCACTTCGCTCGGGATTGATGTCAGAGACAAACCCAACCCGACCCATTTAACATATCCTGTACGCCAACACCTGGGCAATAACCCTGCCTTTTGCACGTACAGAAAACCTCGATTTAATTCACAATGGCATCCTCACCAATAGTCCGCGCGACGATCCAGTCATGCCTCCTCTCTGCATCAAGTAACGTGCTCGCCCAAACCATCAGCGCGTACCGGACCAATGTAACCTTCCCACCCTTCTCTCTCAGAAACACCACTAACAACCCTCCAGTCACCCTACACCATATCCTGGACTCCAGTCCTCCACTTCATCCTCTATACCGCCCTCAACTGTCCCCCCAACTTCCTCTGGCAGCAGCTCCTCGAGTACCTCTTCCCCAGTCGCACACTGCACCCCTCTTCCGCCGCCATCGCCGCCGCGTCCTCCAACGATGAAAAAGAGCTCGACTCAGAGGAAGCCACCCACTCGATTGTTGAGCCGCGCCTGAATGGCCGCAACACGATGCTAAAGTTTCTTATCGACCAGAGCGTGGGTGGTGCGGCTAACACTATCGCCTTCATCATGATCATGGATGGGCTGCGCGGCGCGAGCTGGGATGAGGCTTGGTATCATGTTCAGTTTGAGTTTTGGCCGCTGATGGTCGCCGGTGCCAAGCTGTGGCCGTTTGTGAGTCTTATCAATTTTACCGTGCTGGAGTCGGTGGAGGCAAGGAATTTGCTGGGGAGTTTGGCAGGGATGGCATGGGGTGTGTATTTGAGTCTCGTGGCGTCGAGCCCATAGTGCTCCATGAAGTAGTAGCTCTGTTTATCCATGGGGCACTTTTGTGAGATAGATGGCGTTCCATAGATATTCAATAAATGACTCCCACGTCTACAAATATGGATTCAACAATCTTGAACATCCTGTAGCAAAGTATATTTCTGGTGCATGATTTCCAGTGGTTTGATGTAAGTTGACGAAACTGTGCAGTGAATGATAGCAACAGCGCCATTCTGTAAACAACAGGATTGGGTTCACAAATTTTTCTGGTATTATCCTTCGAGGCTATCTATGCCCAGTCCCTCAAAAGAAGACGGAAAGAGAGGGCAACACGCGAAGGCATATCTAAATTCCTTGGGTGTGAAGCCATTGTCGTCACCGGTGCAAGCTGCCCACCTATCTAAAGAAACAACGGACATCTTCTTGTGGTCTTTGGACTTCGACAGAAAGGAACGACCAGAAGTCTGAATGAACTAGTGGTGCAACGAGGATCACTCGAGGAAGGAACAAACATTTCATCGTCAACGAAAGAATATGGAACCAGCAAATACCAGCATCACAAATAAACAGTGAAGAACAATCGGTATCAATCTAATTGATGGTCTAACGGCTCTCCTATCTACAATAGTACAGTGGAAGTTGAAAACGGCATATCTATAACATTTAAAGCACAGACAAGTCGCCGAATTTCTCCTGTATATTGAATTAGCACGCGTTTTCCCGGATGCAAGACAACTGTCGGCAGCTGTTTGACGTACCTTGTAGCCTGGAACGCCCCAGCGTCCCTTGGAAACGAGCTGGGTGGTTCTCTCGTCGATATCTGGGCGGGCGGCGGCAACCTCGTCCTGGAATAAAATGTCAGCCACCATCCATAAACACCAATGTATCCGGCACTACATACCACAGTGAGGTCCTCGAATGGGCGGGCGTCCTGGATGTTCTTGAGGGTCTTCTCCAAATCCTGGAGCTCGAGGTCGACTCTGCTCTTGGTCTCCTCGGCGTTCTTGACGGCCTGGGTCTCGAAGGTCTCGATGGCCTTGACCTGGCGAGAGACGTCGTAAGTGGCGGGCTTGAACGACTTGAAGTGGTTCTCTATGGAGTCAATGACGGCCTGGTTCTTGAGGGTCGAGCGGTAGTGGCTGAAGTCGACGGTGGATGGGGCCTCGGAAAGCTGCTGGAGCTTGCGGCGGGCATCCTCGTTGCGCTTCTTGAAGGCGTGGAGGGAGGCGACGGTCTGGCCACGGAGCCCAAGGCTCGTGGTGACTGCTTGCCAGTCAAGCTTGAGTGCTGCGCTACGCTGTTGGT
Organism: Pseudogymnoascus sp. VKM F-4246; assembly: GCA_000750735.1. Taxonomy (NCBI): domain Eukaryota; kingdom Fungi; phylum Ascomycota; class Leotiomycetes; order Thelebolales; family Thelebolaceae; genus Pseudogymnoascus; species Pseudogymnoascus sp. VKM F-4246. The sequence goes on from JPJU01001757.1 coordinate 19,830, forward strand.
GATGCTGTCAGCGTGTTGTTCTCGAATAGATCTCAGGGTCAAAGAAGAAGTTGATCGGCCCCCAGCGGATGCCGCAACGCCTTCTTCCCGACCGCGAAAACTCGCTCCAATAGCTCGCTTCAATTCAATTGACTGATTGTACTTACTCCGGCTGACATTGTGAAGGTGACGCGATTGAACGATGGTGGAGTTGATGATCGTGGTGTCTCGAGGGTGCAGAACTCAATCGGCGGAAGCTAGCTCGGTTATATATTTCACGTGACTACACCCGACTTTTGTTCCGATATAACTGTTGGATACTGGGATAATCGATCAATGGGAGCAACAGAGTAAAAAAAGATTGAATGATCAGCTATAATACATGTAGATGGATTTTATTATGTTTAGTTTATTGAAGTAGGCCGAGGTTACTTCAGGAGGCCATAATATAATGGACTTTTGGCCTGGTCTGGTTCATACATTCACTCGGAAATCTGCACATGCTCACATACAACTTTACGACTTTACAAAATCTGTAATAGAAACGGTTTTGCATTTCATATTAATGCTTTATTGCACATTGTACAAAAGCTCGGTAGATAACAAGTCGTTAGGCGCTAAACAACTGCCCCGTCCGAACCTATATACTGAGAGCCATGATCGAGTTGACTATGTCACTGTCGTTCTCCTTCAGTGCCTTGACGGCCTTGTTGCGGGAAACGTTGGCCTGGGTCATGACAAGCTCGATATCCTTGTCCTCAAGTCCCTCGGCGTCGACCTCCTCATCATCTTCCTCCTCCTCCTTCTTCTCGTCAGCGGCCTCGACGGCCTTGCCCTTGCCGTGGTCGTGGGAGTGGTCGTGACCGGCGTGGTCGTGGCCAGCGTGGTCGTGGGAGTCAGCAGCGGCGAGCTGCTGGGCGGCAGATGCCTGTGCCTGGGAGTTGAGGTCCTCAATCTTGGCCTCACCGAAGACGCTAAGAGCAAATTGTAAGTATACATGTCGACCCCCTGGGGAAGAAGTAATTCGTAAACTTACATGTAGGTGTTGCTGTTGGGCGACTTGTAGACCTCTGGCTGGTTGATGACAAAGAGGATCTGGTGGTCCGTTAGTATCGGATGTTTTACGGCAAATATATCTGCGAGTCCGAACGGGCTTCGCAGTCTGCTAATGAAGGTTCCGTGCAACGTACGTTCTTTGGGCGTCTCAGGGTAACTCTGGTGATGCCTGGGACTCTGACCAAGCCGAGTTTGGCAATCGACTTGCGGGCCTTCTTCTCATTGCGAGAGTGGACAACGGCGGTGGCGCCAGCTGGGATGGACTCTCCGGTCTCGACCTCGGAGTCGGAGTCGTCAGATGCTTCCTCCTCTGCCACAACGTTCTTGGGCACCTCCTCGTCGTTCAGTTCTTCGATGCGTGGGTTAGACATGATGGGAGCTGTAGCGACCTTGTATTAGCTGTGGTGTTCTTCTGGCTCGTTCCTGGACGAAATTCGAAAATTGTGCGGGCGCCATTGCTCAATTTTGGCAGGTCGTCTCTTCATGGAATCGCAGAAAATAGCTGTGCAAAATCGGGCATCCACATACCTTGGAGTCTTTAATGTACTGGAGCTGGAGTCAATTGATTGTTACCTCGTCGGTGTTGTCGACAGAATGTTAGGGTTCGCACGCAGTTTATCATTTCGGCTAAGCCTAAACGAGTAGGCGGGCATAATTTCTGAACATTTCGAGGTGACGGCTATGCTGTACGTACCTGACCCTTATGTATGGGACATGTACGACAAATACAGATTACAATGGTTAATGTACAATTAAATTTGGGCTAATTTCACTTCACAATTTGGTCTCTCAAAAATAGGCACAACTCCGCTTCGTTGGGACTGAGCTCCGTATAGTCTTTGATGTCCATATGCATTTGACGCCTGCCTTCTTTGACGTAGCATACAAGGCTTCCGAATAAGCTAAGGAACCCAGCAACCCATGCAGTTCATGATCACGCTCCCCGTGCCATAAAGATCCCCTTATTTCGCAGCAGCCTTGACCTTGGCCAACGACTTCCTGACCTCGAAACGTGCCTGCTTCCTCAGTCTCAGAACCTTGAAGCGCTCGAAATCGGTGAGTGCGCGACGGCGCTCCTTCTGGGCGCGCTTCTTTGCCCATGCGCTCTCCTGCCACTTGGCCTCGATGCCAGCCTTCTCCCATGCAGCCTTGACGGTACCGGTGCGCGATCCACGGGGGAGGGTCTCCAGAACGAGAGGGGTGAGAACGAGACGGGCGAGGGCGATCGACTGGCGGGGAACGGCGGTCTTGGTGTCGGTGGATGGGCCATCAATCAGGACCTGCTGCTGTTAGTATATATGTCCCAGGTGTCTTATGTCTTTTGTGCTGGACGTACGCGCTTGTGGTCGATGATCTCGACAATAGTGGCGAGCTTTCCATCTTGGGATCCGCCATCGATGAGAACGATCCTTCCCACCTCGACTAATCTCCAGCTGGAGGCTTTGATGTCAGCGTCTCCCATTGTGTTGGCTGTCGAAGTCGAAAAGCTGGGTGCTGTTTGTTGGGTGCGGATGTCGTGAAGTCGCGATTGGATTCAATCTCGATGTGGGAAAAATTGAAGCGAGCCCTAGCCAGCTTTCCGCACCACATCAGGTTTAGGCCGCACATGACTAAGCCTGACAGGGTTAACGTTATTCCGGCAAGAACTTCTCTTCCAGCTATTTAATAAAAGCTATTTTCTCGTCAACCTCTATCTTCACAAACATTCACCCAGTCTCTGGTTTACAACCATTGAGCATACTATACCAATACTTTTCAAGCTGGTGGTTCAATACCTCATTCACTGTATGTTAACACCCCCTTCTTATTCTCCTGCAGCTTCAGGTGATGATATAATTTGCGATTGACCTTGCGTTCGTGGGACCCTCGCCGGGGTTTCTATACGGCGCGAGAGAGAGATATACCTTTCTTACATATCCTGATTACTGAAGCTCATCAATGATTTGTTTTCTATATCATTTCCATGTACACAAACTGACTTGTGTGTCAGAACTTTTTAGCAAACAGCCCGCGCGAACAGTTGGTGGACCTGGAATCGGACGTGTCCATGACGAAGGACTCGTGGGTTCTGGGTCAGCTTGACAATTGCTCAATGGTATGTCTTTTATCTCATTTATATACTATCGCTACCCCGAGTCCAATGATTAAAAAACAAGCACTGAAAATCGTGAAACTCTTCGGAGTTTATGAACTTTTCTAACCAAGATCACTGAGCTGGACAATCAAAATATATTTCATAATATATAAAACTTTACGGTGTTGAACTCGCACTAATACTGTTTCAGGATACTTCCACACAATCAGTCATCGCTGTCGCTGTCCATCTTCATGGCCATAGAGTGAATCAGTTTGGTTGGGTTGGTGTTGATTCATCCGAGTCATTCATCATAGTTAGCTATATTTTGAATAAAGAAAGATGTACCTCAACAATATCTTCCAGTGAATGCTTTTGTGAATAATCGGATGCTGGCCGTGTGTCTATAAGTGAGATCTCTTGTGCTTGGGGACATGATCCTTCCTCTCGTGTATCTTCACGTACAATGCTCCTCGCTGCAACGGCGCCCACCACTATCTATTTTGACGGCTCAACGCTCAAACATATGAAAGGGATAGATCATCGAGACATACCTTCACATATCGCAGGCTCACCAGGTGCTGTTCGACCTCCAAGCTATCATATTCGACCCCTCACAGCAACTCTGGGAAGTGTGGTAATGAGCCACCAAAGACCCCGAGACTTCCCAGGCCAGATCAGGCCAACCCCGCAGCGCTTTCTTACCCCTCTCGGCTGGGCAGTCCGCTTCCCTGATGGCCACATAGTTTATGAAAACCGTATGGGCAGACATGGACCCCAGACTCGGCCCGGGGATGGCTTTCCCCCTCCGAGGCAGTTCCCAGGCCGGCATCAAAGGCAGTCCCAGAGACAGTACCCGGGACAATCGATGGGCGGTTTCCCGGGGCAGTCCCAGGGACAGTATCCAGGACAATCCTTCGGTGGTTTCCCAGGGCAGTCTCAAGGGCAATTTCCAGGGCAGTTCTTCGGCCAGTCCCCAAGCCAGTCTTCAAGTCAGACCTCTAGCCGCTTCCCAGGCATGGTGATAACTCAGTCACCGGGTCAGCTACCGGGGTTGACTATAATACAGCCCACAGGCACAGACCAGCCTTCACGAATATTCGTATTTCCGGGTCCCAGGCAAGCCCTTAGCCAAAACCAAGAAGGTGAGCCGATGCTACCAGGCCCGAAGCTCCGCCAGCGCTTTCGAACGGGTCCAGAGCGGGTGAGGTTGGCGGATCTCGGAGAGGACGAAACAGACTGCCCGATCTGCTATCGAGACTATTATACTGGTGATTCCCAGAGTGAATCGGAGGATGCGGTGATTATAGGGTGCGGACATGTGTATGGAAGGAGATGCCTGGACAAATGGATTCAGGAGAATGATACTTGTCCAACTTGCCGCGGAAAGTTGGATCTTGTGGATGATGTTCCTGGAAATCCATAGGTTTTCTTCGGCACAGCTTGTTTGGCCGAGTGAGTGTTATGTATATGTCAGAGAAGGGGCGCTTCCAGACAGTGAGCCTCAGGAGTTGCAAAATGATTGAGTGAATGGCGACGTGAGAAAATAATGGTTAATGATCTCCACTCAACTTGCCGGACAGCAGTACGACGATTTGGTTTTGGTATTCGTTGATTTTCTTGGCAGTAGGATAGCAAAGCATAATAAATGAAAGTTATGTACCATACACCATCTTCTATATCCAATAATGAACTCCTTCTCGGCGGCAGTGAGAGAAACATCCCCAAAATCAATTGTGTGAATGGCCCATATAGCTTGCAACAGGGGATAGACACATACTTCGTATACCTTGAAAGATTTCCAAGTTGCATATCTTCCCAGAAGCCAGTCAAACCACCCCATACCACCAAAAATGAGGCGTAAGCACCGTCACCATGATATTTAGTTGTGTGTGCCGCAGTTGTTGCTACCCCTGCGACATGCGCTGCGGGAAGCCCGCCTCACAATCCCTGTCGCGAGACGTCAAGAGTCTCGGCGCCCCAAATCGAAACCCTCGCGAGGCCTCAACCACGCGCCACCCACTCCAAAAAATCGTAAGTGCCTGTTTCAATTGCGGGCTCGTGTAAGGTCTGGCCTGGGCTTGCTGCCAACGACCCCAAGTGGGGGGAGAAGGGCGTAGCGCCTCGACGAGTTTGTCGCCGGCAGTCAGTTTGTCTTTCCATTCTGTTTCTTTTCTGCTTCATCTGTCTATCCTTTGAGAGGTGTGTTTTTTTGCAGAGATCGCAGCGCGAGGCTCATTTTTCGATTCTTGCTTTCCATTCTTTTTTGGTTTAATTTTGTGGGATAGAGAATTTGGGTGCTTGCATCTTTTTCTATTCCTTTTGATTCTTAGACGCCGGTCGTCAGTACGAAGAGAAGGCGCTTGCCAGAGACGACGAGATACCCTCGGCGAAGGAGACACCGCCACTTGACAGCATCGACGACAACCTGAGCCATGGCGAACAGAGTCCTCCTGGCCTTTTTGGCCTTCGACATGCTCTTCCTCCTCTCAGCAGCACTCCTCATCGCCTTCCCCATGATAATGAAAGACCGCATGAATCGAGCGCCAACACAAGAAACAGTCGCCGAGAACCTCCTCTTAGTTCGATGTCCTCTGACCGGTTTGTCTACCCCCGATACCCACATTACCAGACCGAATCTCACATCTGAATCTCGCAGCTGCCATGGTCAACGCCATCATCATGTTCGTGACATTCCTGACGACCGTCCCCGCACTCCTGATGCCGACTTCACGAATGTGGCTCAAGCTCCACGGATACCTCGTTTTCGTTTGCGCGATGGTGTCGATGGTTATTGGACTCGTGCTCTGGTTCGATACTTTAAAAACTCGCTCCAACCTCTCGGATGTGTGGGCTGCGCAGCCACAAGATGTGCAAAGCTTGCTACAACAGAAGGTGAGATTGAGATGGCTACATCAGGCTTGGAATATACTGACAATAGGATTAGTTGAAGTGCTGTGGTTACTTGAGCAGCAACTCGCCGCCGTTTTTCCAGGATAGCGTCTGCACGGGTCCGCTGGTTGCGGCGCAGCTTTCGGGATGTGTTGGGCCGTTCAGCACGCTGGCGAATAACTTTTTGGATTTGATTTTCACAGCTGCCTTTGGAGTTGTTGGTATGTTTTATCTCATTATCAAGCGGTGGAGTGGGCTGTTGCTAATATCTGTGGCGCTTTTAGGAATCGATGTTGCCTTAATCCTCTGTATCGCCATGCTCCTGAAGGACAGGAAAGAGAAGGAGAGGTATCGCCACATTGATGAGAAGTCGGGGACGGCTGGGTTCTAGATGGAGGTGTCGATGATAATATGGCACTTCTTTCTCCGTGGCGAAGGATATACATACAACCACTTCGTCGACATTTTAATCGGCCGGGAAGGAATATAAATACAAGGCTCCACGGTAACCATATAAATGCGAGGCTCCCCATAGATCTTAAATTCTAAAATAAAAAGAAAACCAGAAAGGCATCGCTCGAGTATTGTTCTAATAGTGATGACATTTTACAAACATGAAATCTATGGTATATAAAATCGCTAATACATGTCCTCATAATATCCCATATACCTACCCTCTATTTCAAGCCCCCCAAAACACCTTTCCCCAAAGTTTTCAAAGCATTCTCATACCTCCCTGGGCTATGATCACCCAACATCCCCCCCCCAAACTGCACCTCCCCAAACACAGCTTCCACATCCCTCACATATCTCAACACGGCCCTCGTCGCCGGCCTCCCCAGCCCATCCTTCCCATCAACCGTAAACGCATCTCGCCTCAACACAGCCGTCGACTCAACCTGGAACACTTCCCCCGGGGGAACAAGCTTCTCGCTCTGCATGTTCGCCCGCAGCGTCTTGAGCGTCGCCCACGCCCACTGGTCATCCTCCTCGCTCGGACCAGAGCCATGCACGTAGTCCCCGCGATACCACTGCTCCATCAGCCCGCTGGACAGACTGCTCCAGACACGGGCGCGCACGCGGGATGCAGCGCCTGTTGAGTCGGCTTTGAAGGCTAGGGCGACGGCTTGGATGTCGTGGAGGATGCCGAGAGAGAGGGAAGGGACGAGGTCATTCTTGTTGACGATTGTGGTTATGAGGCCGCGAGTGAGGCGGCGCAGAGACGGCGAGAGTGTTGACGGCGGGCCGTAGGCGTATACGTGGATAGGACGGCCGGCTGGGAGAGATATTGCCTGTGGAGGCGCATCGGTGGTATTTGAAGAGGCTGTGAGAGGTAAGCCGGATTGAGGTGGCCCGGAAGTTGTTACGAATGCGTTGTGCTCTGGATCTGGTCCAGGGGTGGCCAGCATTATGGCGAGTAACGAAACCACGCCACCTCCAAGACTGTGTCCACACATCACGAGCCCATATGTTGGAAATTCTTCAAGAGCCGCTGCTATGGTAGCTAGGACGCGTGACTCGGCACCGGAAATAAGCCGGCGAGCAGAGGCATAAATTCCCTTGTGGACTCTGTAACTTTTGTTGTGGATATGCATGTCGTCGTAATCACATGTCATATCCGTCAGCACATCTTCGAAACCCAACGTACCCCGGCACGATAATACAACGGCATGAGATTCATGGTCCAGTGATATAAAGTGCACAAGAGGTACGCTGGTCCCTGTATGACCCGCGGCATCTGTGCCACCCTGGGGATCCACAAAGGAGCTGAGGAGGATAGTTGATGATGGAAGTTGCGTGTGGGAACTGAATGAGTGGTGCTCATAATGATGAGACGAATCGGGAATTGCTGAGCTGCTGGTAGGAGTAGCGGATATCCCCATAAGTCTCATGAAGTTCGAGCCGTAGGAAGCAGACGCAAACCGAGCGAATCGGCTAATGTTCCGCACCAAATGATATCGGGGGAAGAGACCTGGAACTGAGCCGTCTCTTCTCAATAGTTGCACAGATTCCTCGTCATCAAAGGCACCTTTGCTGAGATTGGCCAACACTAGGGATGTTTGCGAATTGTTCGTTTTCAGCGTATAAATACTGGGATCATACGATTTTGTGCTTCGATGATTAAATAATGGCGAAGGCTCGGGGGTTTTCGTCTGTCGTTGGTATGATGGAGGAAGAATGTTCAAATCTTTACCAGATTGAGAACGCATCAGGTTGCTTTGGGTTCTAATGTGTGATCTCAACTGGGTTGGCGACGAAGCCCGAGAATTATCAGTCGAGTGTATCGAGTAGGTGTCTGTCTGGGATACTATTGAATCCCGGCGCCTCTCGTGCACCTCATAATAGCTTGCGCGGGAATGAGATCTTGAATGGGGCTTTGACTGGCTATATTGTGATTGTACTTCTTCTGCCGGATGTCGAGAAGTAGCTTTCGGGACAAGTGGTGCACTTCTCGTCCGAATGTTGCTTGAGCCTCGATCTGGTACTGGAAGGTGTGGTGGTCTCGCTGGTTTTGGTTCAGGTCGTTTGCTGGCCCCAGCAACACCAGACATCTGCCAAGGCGGATTTGTTTTCGTCGAGGAGGGGCTAGTGGAAGCCTGGTTGTCTTTACCCAGTATGTTTGAAATAGTTGCCTGTGGCCCCTTCCGGAGAGCATCACGCAATGTCCCCTTCTTCTCGGCACCCTTCTTATTCGGGGTGTCAACCTTTGCCTTTTTGGCCAATGGCATTTTACTTGTCGATTCAGACGAGCGAGTAGAATAGCGACCTGGACCACTCTGGGCCTGGTTCGACGATGTGGTATGTGACTGTCGTGCTCTCTTAGAATTCGCTGTAGCGGTTGGCGAATGCTCGATAAGAAGCGGTTCTGAATCTTCAGGTTTCCAGTCCATTTCTTCCGGTGCATCGGGAAGTTCTTCCACTTTTGCCTGAGTAAATGATGTATCTGGACCTTCCTTTGCTGCTACATCTGTGCCACGAATTTTGTTATGGGTGGTGCGGTAGACAACACGGTATCTAGATTGCGGATGAGAAGCATTTGGACCGTCGGCGAAGTGGTGAGCATTCTCTTCGATTACTTCGGCCCCAGGAGGTGGTAAGAGATCAAGAGGCTGGGCACCACTGATCTCCACAGTCGTCACCTTTGTCGTAGTTGTTTCCGTGGTTATTGATACCGTGGCATCGGGAGGTAACGACTGCATAATGCGCTCCCGCAGGCGAGCCTCGGGTCCATCTCCGTCGTCCTCGACCGCAAGGTCTCGTGTATTGTTCTCTTGCATCCCTTGCCCAGCATCGGCAGCTGTTATGAGCCAAGGTTCTCCCGTGTCGGCGCGACTTCCATCATTGAGGATGACAACATCCCATATGATATCTTTGTAGTGTCCATCCTGGGCTTCTTGTTCACTTGACTTCTTGCACCATTGCTGAAGGAGAGCAAGGCCAGTCACTCCCACCAATAAATCCACCACTCCTACTTTTTCACCTGGTTGTCCCGTAGCCGGGTTCTGGAACTCTCTCCGCACAAGTGTGATAATGCTCGCGATGGCACGAGAGGAGTCGGTCGAGCCGAAAATCGAGTCGAGAGTTATCAAAAGGTGCTGTGATACGTTGGATGCCGCCGAAAGGCTCGCGGAGGATAGATGAAATCCAGCTGATGCCGCAAATGATATCTGTGTTATCGTCGAGTGCAGCCTTGCGATGTTCCGTTCGAGTATACCCTCGGCTTCTTGTCGCCCTACTTGACCAGTGCTCTTTTTCACAACATCTTCACCGGCGCTGAATAGTATGCGTTCGACTACGGCGCGGCTGAGCTCCAGGCCAGTGACTGTGGTGACACGCGCTCCATCGATGGCAAGTTTGCCCACAAGCGTCCCGAGGCGAAGGTATAGGGCCGATGACTTCGTGGCGAGACTGATGGCACTGGCTATCGGCTTCGGCAAGACACTCGAGGTGTCTTCTATTCGAGGTATATTGGCAGGTCCTGAGGCCGCCTCGTCCTCATCCTGCGTCATAGCAAAGAAAGGCGTTCAAATCTGGTGGCAAACGTGAGGTAGTTTCATGCAACGTGTAGTATGTAAAGTTGAACTGTCTTTCGTGAAACAAATGATATATATTGGGAATCATGCCTAGTGGCGCTGGCCAAGAAACAATAGTATCAACTATATAACTGTTGGGGCAAACTATGAAGGCCCACCATACACGTCAACAAGCAGAGGCGTTTGGTGGGAATGTTTAGTGAGAACTTTCCCATACCTGACGCAACGTATTGGAACTTTTGGTGGAGTATTAACGTTATGGTATAGCGCTACAGACCCCATGACATCCCGCCTTAGCATGTGAAAGCTGCTGATAACGCAGGGCGATAAGATTCATTGTCCGCTAGATGGGATGTCCACAAGGCCAAGATCACGCTGCCAGGTACGCGGAAGGCCCACGTACATCCCACCAATGGAGCGAACCACAACAGTAAACAAGCAATTGATGGTCACTGTGGTCAGTTTCAGTGCAGTATGTGGTGGAACTCGGTGAAATGCCTCGATGGGGTATTATAATATAAAACGGCTCTACTAGAACCTCAATATAGAGACTTACCTCTACAATAGAGATATATTCTTGAGCAGAGAACAGAAACTGTACTCGTAAAGACCACCGAATAGCCTCCCGGAGTCCATTTCACGTGACTCGTATTCCAATAGCTAAAAATAAATAGGTCAGGGCGCGAGGCTGCTTGTTCGCGGCAGAGACCACTAGCATTGGCCTCAGCCCCCCCGCCAGGGTCTTTGAAGACATTCTTGTTCAATGGGATCGCCAGCAACATAAATACCCCTTTACCTCTCAATCGATTGTATGTGATCTGACTACACATTCACCACCATTGCCCGTACTAACTTACGCCGTAGCAATCATCACCGTCGTTCGTTTCTCAACATCTGACTTCCTGGAACCCCTCACAGCCTCGATCCCCAACAAACATTCCAAGTCCGACTTTCTGTCGGCCATTGAAACAACATGCTAGCCACGAAGTCATACGCAGGGCTCTTCTCGTCCGACCTCATCTCTCCCACAATTGCAGCATCTCTCCCCGAATCATATACCATTCGCGCACTTGAGAAGAGCGATTTCGCCCGTGGCTTCCTCGACTGCTTGCGCGTCCTGACTACGGTGGGAGATATAACAGAGGAGCAATGGAATGAGAGGTACGACTGGATGAACACGCAAGGAAGTGGCGGGTACTTTCTCCTTGTCATTGAGGACCAGGGAAGGATAGTAGGAACCGGCGCTTTGATCGTCGAGCGGAAGTTGTAAGTTCACCCAAACTCCGAAGATGAATACCTGCTGACTTCATCCCAGCATCCACAACCTTGGTCTCGTCGGCCACATCGAAGACATTGCTGTTGCAAAGGACCAACAGGGCAAGAAGCTCGGACTCAAGATCATCCAGGCTCTCGATTTCATCGCCGCCAAGGTGGGCTGTTACAAGAGCATTCTCGACTGCAGCGAGGCGAACGAGGGTTTCTACGTCAAGTGCGGATTCAAGCGGGCGGGTCTCGAGATGGCACACTACTACGAGGACCCAAAGAGCAAGTACGATAGAGGTTAAATAGGGCGGTGGGTTTTGGTTGGCGTTTTTGTCCAGGTCTTCCACAAGTGCTGTGGGAGTTCAGGGATTTAAAACTGGCGCTTTAGAAGGTAGAAGGAGGAAATATAGATAATATCGATCAATGAAAGACTTTACTTGGCATTATGCGGATCAGGTGTAGTTCTCTTTCCGTTTGTTGGACTGTACATGGGGCAGGGAAATTTCTCGATATTGAAAACTCGCCCTCCCCTTCCTTCTCCTATCTCACGCTGTCTCCCCTGCTCCTCCTCGCTACTACTATCCCCCGTCATCCCCAGCCTGCAAAATAGAAAGATTCGCATGACTATAATGTCAACATAGGGATCAATGATTTGTGAGCGGAATCCCGCCCACTTCTATCCTCTCTTGGGGAACAAAAAACACGGCATAATAGATATTGTGGCGCGGTGCATATTTTCTCTTGCTACAGAAATTATTATCGATGCTACATTTCTCAGTTACTAGCTTCAGCAATATAGAACTGAGTGGTTAAGGACTATCATTCTATTCATAGTTACTGTAAGCCGTGCCATCATGGATAGCCACTCGAAGCAATATAAAATAACCTGAGAAATTGACAGCATTCATTTTATTTACAGTTATTATAAACTATGCCACGATTCACAGTCACTCAAAGCAATATGAAATAAATTAAGTGATTATGAGCGTTCATTTTACTTACAGTTTCTATAAAATGTGCCATAACGTATAGTGTCCCGCTCAAAAAGAACTTTTCTGCACCATTCTCCGCGATGGACAGTTTTTCTCTATTTTACGTATTCCTTCTTCTTGGGCTGTCATGGAGGACCCCCATTTGTTGGATCTTAGATCCCTCGCATTTCTCGGAGAGGCAGTTTTTTGCGCATGTTTATGTGCATATAGCACACTTCCAAAGTATCGATCAAAGACAAGGGGATTATTTGATATCTCACCGTTTGAAATGGTAGAGTGGAATGGGGCTTGTACCCATTCTGCTCTGACCGACCCTGTCATAACTCTGGAGGCAGTGAGAAACAAGCAGAGAGAGACGAGAAAATACGTTCTACTGTTACCAATTTACTGTCGTTACTTGCCTACTGTCGTTACTTGCCTACTGTCGTTTCTGTCTTTCCGACATTCTGTGGTAACCTTTCGAGCGGCATCAGAACGCTGCACAAAGGAGCATATTCAAACCTGGGATTATCCCGAACGCCCTAGACGGGTGTCTACGCGGTGAGATGTATTGGAATTAGCGGAGCTCATTTTTCACTCCCCAAGGCCATATCTCCTTGTGCCTGGGCGGTGGGCCGATATCTAGCTCAAAATCTGGCTCAGTAAATTAGATTGCAGCTGAGCTATAATAATAAGTTTTCTACATTATTCGTGAGCGTGCGTTTCTTATAATCGTCATAACACATGTGTAGACCGCTGATATCCCACTCCGCTATATCTGTGCAAAGGAGTAGTGCCATAACACCACGCTTTTTGGGGTATCGATGCCACGCTCAGAGTCCTCCCACAAGCCATCCCACCCAAATCAAAGCTGTGCAAGAATAGAGGCCGCCCAAATAAGAAAATATCATGTGTGAGCCGTGAGGCATTCCTTGTCTTCCCAAACCTATGCCGCCGTGGGGCAGCCCTCGCGCACCGCCCATCTGTCCATGCAGACCACGCTGTCCGAGAATAGCTGATGGATCAAGGCCTTTCTGTGGTCCGCTCCATTGCAACTAATATCACAGCATGAGCGGACCGGCCATGTTGTCTCATCGCCTGTGGCTCCTCGACCCAGTCGTCTCCCCATGTCGATGTCGATGCCTGTGACCACCCCCATCCCGGCGCGACGCCGAACTCTCTTCCACTCGTCTTTCTACCTCCTCCACCCTCGCCCTGAACGTCTTCACAATATCCTTCAACCGCGCCATCCTATCAAAATCGTCTTCCAGCTCGTCGATCTGCCTGAGTATGTTGTTGAGCCGTTGGATCTCCGCATCCGCAATTTCAATCGCGTTCCCCGCCCTATCGTACTGCTGCTGCGCGACAACCTGCGACTGCTCAGAGAGGTAATCCAGCCGCTCCGAGATCTGCTGCATCAGGCGGTCGAAATGTCGCGACAGAGACGTGAGGGAGGACGTGTTGAGGAGGAGCAGCCCCTGGGACGACGCGCGCGACGCGGCACGCGACGACGAAGACCCGGCTGCATTGTTGGCGGCTTCGATCTGCGCGCGCCGCAGCACCTGGATCTCATCGGCTGTCAGGCCGAGCGAGGTGTCGGGAATCGAGTTTGCGGGCGAGGCCATGGCGGCGAGGCTGCGGCGGCCCTGGTGGTGGGGAGACTGGCTGATGGCACACCCTCGCGGAGAGTTGTCGGGTGGCTATGAGATTCATGGTAATTGTGAATACGTGCTGCGGATCATTGCGTGAGCTCCCCTGGTGGTTGTCCGAGTCGTTATGTGATACTGCAAATGCGGATCGAGAATGAGGCGCCAAGACAGTAGTACATACAAGGGAAGCGTATAAACGCCTGGCCGCGCCAAACTGTTTCATGCGCCGACTGTTGGTATCACGAGACAGGCAAATGATTGCGGTGTTTTTTTCTACCAAGTATTAATCCTACATTATGAATTATTCAACAACGATAAATGTTGTTCAAATAGGCTCGCTGGCCCCCATTTTTTCGGCCTTGAATCAATATTCTACCCTCCACACTCTCTCATTTCTCACTTGAGAGCTTTCTCCAAAGCGGTTCAAGGCCCGAAACCGTGTAGTATTGGTCACTTAGTGGTGGGGCGGGGAATAAGATAAAATTAAAACCACTGGTAGAATGGCTGTCATTCCATATATCGGTATTTCTTCCACCCATTTCTCAGTTATGGGTTATCCCCCGTTCTCTGTGTCCACCACGATATCTCCATTGCAGGGTAGAAGTCATTGCATTGGTTATAAGTCGCCGCCCCCATGTTCTTGTGACAGCTGAGGAATCTCCCTGGCCAAATTACTTGCGTTTCTTTTTCTGTGGACGGACTTGTTGTCCATATCAAGCCAGGGTCGTCGGACTGAGACATTCACTAGTGACAGGCCAAAGTGGGGTAATGCTCCAGATGCAGGTTGTAGTAATAAGAAAAGATAGAATGTAAATGTCTCAAGAAGTACAGATAGATTATGTCCTCTGGATAAATCCCCCTCAAATCGATTTGCACTTCACTGATTTCAGAATGGAGAAGACCCGCCCTTAATTAAATATTTTAAATCCATTCCTACCTGCTCCTGTACTTTTTCCAGCCATCCGTATGTGTCTTGCATGAGCATGGCACGGCAAAAAAAACCCTTCAAGAATGACTTGGGTGTCCGATGTTTCCATTTTTGCTGCCTCTGATCGCACAAGCACAGCTTAATTGTAAGCGGTACATTTTGTGCCTTACTATTCGGAGGTCAACTTTTCAACCTCACCAAGCGCTCGACACAAATACCACACACACAGAGTAAAGTACAACTTTCTCATGCTTATCTACAAGTACGGTATTGTTTCCTACTCATCTCCATCTTCACGTCTATCTCCATCGTCACGTCCATCTTCATCTTCACGTTCATCTTCATCTCCTCGTTCATCTCACGACAGGAAGTGAGAAACGGCAAGAAGTGAGAGCGACGACAGCAAATCAGTGACAGCAGCACGCCCTTTTCTCGTCACCATCATCTCTTCCTTTCTCACCGCATCAAGCACCGCCTCTCGAGAAACAAAATCTAGGGACCGGACCTTGAAAGCATCTAGTGTGGCAGCTGCAGCTCGGAGGGCGTAAATCCATTCGTCTTCAGAGTGTGCAGCCATGTAGCCCCGCCATGCTGGAGGCATCCATCGCTGTCCAGGAAGAAGGAATTCGTAAAAGAGAGTGATGGAGGGATGGCTCAGTAAAGAAAATAGGAATAAAAATTAAGAATGTATCTAAATTTTAAATTTGAGAAAATGCACTTGAGATGGACGTGAGGAGAATGTTGTGCGTTGTGTTGGTACTTGGATGATAGCATCAGACATCGCCGAAAAGTCGGCATTGGCGAAACGGGATTAAGCTTCAATGCATTTCTTCCTCAAATGATGGGTAGTAAATGCATTGCACGAGACTATCACAACGAGGAATGAGCAGGACGACTGTAGTTGAAGTAAAAACCTATCACGTTCTGTGGTATTGCTTCATCCTCTCGGTTTCCCAGTTGGGAAGTTCACAACCCAGACGCCAAGACAATATTCACTCTCCGACGACATCCAAACATGGGAAAAACAGAGCATATTACATTCACATTGATTTAGTTAATTGACAGTAAGTCACAGCAGAAGATATAAGTTACGAAAAGCATGTCATTGTATCTAAGCTAAAAGAAACAACCCGACCTGCTATTCCCACCGGCTATCCCAACCGACCTCATCATCATCATTTCCGTTTTCGAATCAAATGAGAATCTATTTCTTGGCACCAGCCTTGACAGCGGCCTTGGTGACCTTTCCGGCCTTGTCGGACTTCTGTAAACACACAGCTCTGTCAGTAATTGTTCAAGCATATGGGGGCCAAGGGGGAAAACTTACGACAACGGACTTGATGACACCGACGGCGACGGTCTGACGCATGTCACGGACGGCGAAACGTCCAAGAGGAGGGTAGTCAGTGAAGGCCTCCACGCACATGGGCTTGGAGGGAATCATCTTGACGATGGCGGCATCACCAGACTTGACGAACTTGGGGGAGTCCTCCATGGACTTTCCGGTACGGCGGTCAATCTTCTCGAGGAGCTCAGAGAACTTGCAGGCAATGTGGGCGGTGTGGCAATCCAAGACTGGGGCGTAACCGGCACCGATCTGACCAGGGTGGTTCAGGACAATGACCTGGGCGTTGAAGGACTCGGCTCCCTTGGGGGGGTCGTTCTTGGAGTCACCAGCAACGTTACCACGACGGATCTCCTTGACGGAAACGTTCTTGACGTTGAAGCCAACGTTGTCACCGGGGACACCCTCGACAAGCTGCTCGTGGTGCATCTCGACGGACTTGACTTCGGTGGTGACACCAGCGGGGGCGAAGGTGACGACCATACCGGACTTGATGATACCGGTCTCAACACGACCGACTGGCACCGTGCCAATACCGCCAATCTTGTAGACATCCTGGAGAGGAAGACGGAGGGGCTTGTCAGTTGGGCGGGACGGGGGGTCGATGCCGTCAATGGCCTCGAGAAGAGTCTTTCCGGACTTCTTTCCCTCCTTGGTCTCCTTCTCCCAACCCTTGTACCAAGGGCAGTTGCTGGAGGCCTCAATCATGTTGTCACCGTTGAAACCGGAGATGGGGACGAAGGCAATGGACTTGGGGTTGTAGCCGACCTTCTTGATGAAGTTGGTGGTCTCCTTGATGATCTCACCGAAACGGGCCTCAGACCACTTGGTGGTGTCCATCTTGTTGATGGCAACGATGATCTGCCTAACACCAAGGGTGTAGGCGAGCAGAGCGTGCTCACGGGTCTGGCCATCCTTGGAGATACCAGCCTCGAACTCACCAGTACCGGCAGCAATGATGAGAATGGCGCAATCAGCCTGGGAGGTACCAGTAATCATGTTCTTGATGAAATCACGGTGACCAGGGGCGTCTGCGATAATTGTTAGTGGGCGGCTAGGTATATCGCAGCTTTTGATATAAACTTACCAATGACGGTGACGTAGTACTTGGGGGTCTCGAACTTCCAGAGAGCGATATCAATGGTGATACCACGCTCACGCTCGGCCTTTAGCTTGTCAAGAACCCATGCGTACTTGAAAGAACCCTTGCCCAACTCGGCGGCTTCCTGTTATAATTGTTAGACATTGAATCAATAAATAAAAATCAATCTACAAAAATCTAAGGCGTTTTTTTGCGACGACTGTTATTTTGTTTTGTTGTTGTTTGTCGTCGTAGCGAGTTGGTGGGGGTGGTGGTGGGTTGGCGCTCGGGCGCAATATTTTGAAACACGAATGTGTGATTGTGCGAGGGTTTACCCCACCGAGGGGTAATAACAGTCGCCGACGCCAAAATCGACAGAAATCATGAAAAAATGAAGCTTACCTTCTCGAACTTCTCGATGGTACGCTTGTCAATTCCACCGCACTTGTAGATCAAGTGACCTGCGTTGTATGTCAGTATATGCATGAGCGGTGAGGATTGTGTGATGTATGCTTACCGGTGGTGGTGGACTTTCCGGAATCGACGTGGCCGATAACGACGACGTTGATGTGAAGCTTCTCCTTACTACAGAGCAGACAGCAGTCAGTATATTGTGTTCCATATGAAGCTTTTGATCGATCTTTTTCGTCGAAAAGGTCTGGTAAAGGATCTGACGTACCCCATGGTTGCGGTTGTGTGAGCTGAAAATTAAGTGTTGTTTTGATTCAGTGAATCTGAAGAAGAAGATTAAAGTCAGCTTGCTATTCTTCTCTTGATGGCTATCGATGAAGAAGAGAGATGGAAGAAGGATAGGACTTACTGCCAGGATGAATGCTTGATTCGGGTATGGCAGACGATTCGAAAAAAATCAGAACGAAGAAGAAAAAGAAGAGGGAGGAGGTTTTTGAAGAGGGGGAGGAAAGTTGGTGGGGCAATCCTCTCAGGCTCTGTGGCTACGCTAAGCCGAAACTAAGTAGCGCAATCGCTAGTAGAATGTAGCCGAGCCAATGAACAAGTTTTTATACGGAGTTTAGGTGGCGGTTGCGGTATAGGCTAAGCCTTTTCCTGTCGATTTCGGGCGCAGATGAGTCTTATCGGGCAATGAGGTCAGGCCACCGCACGTGATATTGAAATTTCGAATGTAAACAACTGAGGGGTAAAAATCTTGTTATGGGGATACGATCTAGACGGAACATGGCCTGACGACGAGGCCGAAAAAGAGATACAGACACAGTAAATAGTAAACAATACACTCAGAATAAGTGAAGATATATATTTGCCGCTTCTATTTTGCCAGTGTACTATGTATTCATCTGCCCATCGCCTGCCTCATGCAGATTTTAGAGGGGTAGCCTAGCAATTACCCCACCTGCAAGCAATTTTTTTTTTTGCAGACCAAACTTGCCCATGACCCGGCCCTGTTTTTCTGGCAGGTTTGGCTACGAGGGATTTTGTGACCATGAATCATGAAGCCATCGGCGAGTCCTTTGAAGATGTGGTCTCTGTCTCTAGGGCAACACGATTATTCTGGGACCAGCGTATAATGTTATGTCACTCGTCGTGTGCGCAAAGCCGGCGTTTGTTGAAAATGAAGCTCCACTCAGTGTTCCACCCGTATACTCTAGACGCCCCCCTCCTCATAGCTAGTGAGTGCAAATTTCTGGAGCCTGAGATGCAAGCCCTGGCTGAGCCTGTCCATTTCAAGTTTCAGCCCTGTGTGCCCTCAAGTTCCAAGTCACGGCGGACGAAGAATGCCCGTACCAAATGGCAACTAACCTGTCACTTCATCTATCCATCATGCACTCGGCTTCAGACATTATGTATAGCTTGTACGTACAACGGTTACCTATCTTACATCTAATTTACACGCTTGCAATTTCAAACGCTATGCACGCCAAGCGCCCAGTCAATGCTACATGTTGTACAGGGCCCATGGCCAAACCCGCATCCCCATATTCCCGTTATCTTCCCGCTCGCCGTCTAGCTCCCTTGCTCCACCTAGACTTCCATAGATGTCCCTGAGCCCAAAATGTCTCCATTCCATATAATTACACAGTCGCCAGCTCGCAGTAGCTGGTTCCATAAATGCTTGCTCACCATGCCGCATCGTCGTTCTCGTCCTCGAAGCTGATACCCCTGTCGAAATAACTGAATTTCTGCGGCGTACTTGTACGACCAGTCCCAGCGTAGTGTACCGGTGGCATATACTCATATCCGACCACGGAATCCAGGGGCTTCGACTCCTTCGACTCCGTCCTCCGCACCACCGGTTTATCGAGGCTCTCAAGGGTGTCGACGAGAGCATACGCGGATTTGATATAATCCATGGTAAGCTCCTGGTTCAGGGCACGCTCATTCTTAGCAGTTATCGATTCACTCGATTTCCTGTGCTTCGGAAGTAGAGCGAGTTCGCCGTGGCGCCCGTCTGCCTTTCCGCTGTTGACACTCGAATACCGGAGGCGCCAGTCTCGGAAATCATAGCTGATCTGAGTTCGGTAAGTAAGGCCTGCGAACAGATACCGAACCGCGGTTGATGCACTGCTGGTGGTCCCCTTGTCACCTTTGAGACTGGTCATGAAATCGGGGATTGGCACGACGAGCTCAGGAGGCGTCATGACGTTGGAACGTTGTCCCAGCTGCGATGCTTCGAGGAACTCGGTGATCTCTGGGTATGCCTCTAGATTCGCGGCAATGAATGGGAATAACGTTTTCTGCCTGAAGCGGATATCAAGCGCCTTATCAGGGAGCATAACATCGCTGCATATGTCCTCTGTTATGGCCGCCATATTGGCCAGTTTGAATCTGTTATCCGCCGCGCTTGACATGCTGAAGTTCATTTCCAGGGTTGGGAACTTGCTCAGCTGTTTCAAGTTCTCACCTGACCAAGGCGATGGGAGGAACTTCATGGTAAGGACTGACGAAGTCCGCGTGTTTCTGTCATCTTTCATCCCACTAACCAAGCGTGACAAATTCTTTGTTGAAGGAACGAATAGAGTGCGAGCGTTCATAATCTCCTTGCCATCGAAGTGCACCGGCTTAGATACATCAACTGGCTCAGAGCCTGGGAGATTTTGGTGAAGGACATTTCCAATTGTTGCCGATGTCGACGTAATCGGGGTTGTGCTCCAGAGATTAGATTCCTGTAGCTCATATTGCTTCACCTTCTCTTGGTCGAGCTTAGCCGCTTTGTGGTGAGGAGACATGGATACACTCGCAAGAGCCTGGTTTTCGGCTTGGGTCTCCAGAGCTTTGTCTGCCTTGGAAGGTTTATCCAACTCTTTCTGATCACTTTCCTCAATACTAAGTGCTTCTTCTGGATCGGCCTTTTCAATAGGAGTTTGCCATCTTGACCAACGTCTGAGTCTATTGCGCCAAGACATATTGTGGTGGTACTCGTAATCGACAGCATAGGCTGGGCTGCTTGTTTCTTTGCATCCATGTCTGTAGACAGTGCGGTCCGCAATATCTGACGAGGATAGTAATAAACGCCTTGCAGCATCAGCACTTGTAGACAGACTAGAGCCTTGTTTGCGGCCTAGGCCATGGACGCCAAGCTATATTTTGTTAGATATTAATTTCAAACGAGTGTTGACGAGAACTTACCTTGTCTTTTGAAGTTCTCACAACTTCCGTATTTGTGAGCCTCGCGAGTTCAGCCAAGACAGACTCGTCAAGCTCATCAGCTTCCTCTGCTCCCTTTACCTTCCGCCCAGGTTTCTTGAGACCAGTTAATGGAACTTCAATCCTATGCACACCCTCCAAAGTTGTTCTGATGCCATCAGCTATCGCCTTGGCCTTGGCCCTTGTAGCGGTGATGCGAATGGCACGTCTCGCGCGGAATACTTCGATCTTTTCTTCGTCGTTTCGGATAAGTTCGTCGCTGATCGCTTGAAGCGGGGGGTCAGATCGTCCCTCTGGGAAAATATTAGTATCTACAGACAAAAGTTTTCCAGGTTGCGCTTACTTGGAGATAGTAGAAGGTCGAGATCGGCGTTTTTAACCTGCAGCTCCATTTCGCCAACTGAGGACACCAATTCTTGTGATTCTACGCCCCAACACAGTCGTAGTATATTCAGGGCGACGCGTTGCTTTGGTGTGAATGCCTCGGATATGTAGCCGCGTAAAGAGCTTTCATCAAAGTAATCCCCTTGGTCGGACGTCCCGGGCATCCATGGTGACTGCCTGAGAATGATGTCCTGGGCCTTAATCTCAACCGGCTGGGCAGCCTCTGCGACTTCCTCCGCGATTTCACCAGCTTGTGTATCTGAGGCGGCGCCCTTGGCCAGAGCAGCCATCCTTTGCCTCTCAGTTGTTTCGACGTAATATAATAGCTGTGCCATTGTGAAGCCATCGCTCAATTGGTCTTCGATAACCCGAATATCCGTCCACGGCAACACCTTTCCTTGTGGGCGAAGAGTTTCGATATTATCATTGACTTGATCCCGTCCAATCAGTCCCCTTTCACTGTTGAATTCCGCCAATATGTCCACCACCGGCGCCTGGATTGTCGACTGGCTTGGTTGCGCCGCAACATACCGCAGCGTCCCGGAATCTTGAAGCACAATAACTTCCGCCGGCTTCCCCAGAGAGTCAACCCCCAGCTTTTTCGTATTTTCTCTCAGCTGGTTTCCATTGAGACCGTACATTCGACCCAGGGGCACAGCGGAGAGCCGTTTCTCGGGGTCGTATCGGTAGATGAATTGGTCCGCATCTTCTGGCGCGGATGAACGTGTCTTGGTCGTCGAATTGTGGCTATCTGGCTTGCTCTCTGCTTCAGCATTGTGCTCCCCGGATTCTTTATTCTGCGAATCCTCGTGCGCCTGCGTTATCCGTGAAGTCGCATGAAGATTACGGGCTCGAAACCCTCCGAGTGGTCCAGGAGTCGAGGCTCGAGGGCGCCTGGCGCGAAGCTGCCCGGAAAGACATAGCTGGCACCGTAAGCAAACCTCTGAGCTCGGTTTCGTCCGTATTATCATAAAGGCGGTTTCGCAAGTCGCAATACTGTTGATTGATCGCTGCTTGGTCCCAATAATTTGGATATTCTCGACGATCCGGGATATGGGTTTCTCCGAAAATGTGCCAAGACAGATATGCCAAACCCCTGATCGTCGTCATCAAATATACTGTCCAGGTTGAACAAGCATCCAAAAATCGTTATTTATAAAATATATTATAGACTTCAGTATTGCACATTGAAGCCATGATCTTTTAGGAGGAAGTACCGGATGATATAATCACTGAATTAGCTGCTTTATTGCGTTTACCATGAAAGCATCACTTTACTAAAGTCAGAGGGCATGCTACCACGTTTACTATCATTATTGTACATTGAAATCACAATCATCAAGCGGAAGAGAGTATGATCATCATTGAATTGACTACTTGACCCCATGGGTATATAACCGCCATTGCGCCGCGCAGAAACCTGAGAGCGCCACTGACCGAATGAAGAGTCTTATCGCATGCGCCGTGAATATGCCGAGAGCGCCGCCACTGATCAAATATAGAATCCATTTGCACGTTTCATGAAGAAGTCCAGAGCTCCATCAACAGAATATTGAATCCACCGCTAGTGACCTGAAGTCGAGTGTGCCACCAGCCGAAGGCAAAACCATCGTATGTGCCACGACAGAGTGAAGATTGAATCGATAGAAGGTTGAAATCATCGTATGTGCCGTAAAGAAGTTGAACGCGCCACCGATCAAACGTATAATACAACGCCCGTGCTGTGGAGAAGTTGAGGGTGCCACAGTCCGAACGTAAAGCAAAAGTCATCGTATGTGCCATGAAGAAGCTGAAAGCACCACCGATCAAATGTATAATACAACGCTCGTGTTGTGGAGAAGTTGACAGAGCCACCAACCGAACGTAAGGCAAAAATCATCGTGCATGTTGTGAAGAAGTCGGAAGTGCCACCATCCGAATGCAAAGAATATTGAGCGTGCTTTGAGGGAATTCGAGAGCGCCGTCGATCAAATGCAGAAGTCATCGAGGGCGTCATGAAGAAGTAAAGAGTACATCGGCCGAATGCAGAAACAACCATATGTGCCATGAAAATGCCGAGAGTGCTATAAAGACGAGAGTACACCGGCTGAATGCAGAAACAACCGTATGTGCCGTAAAAAAAAAGGGCCGAAGAGAGCGCCCACTGATCAAATATAGAATACAACGCACGTGTTCCGTGGAAGAAAATGCATGCCGAAAAGGAGCATCGCACGCGCTGTGGAAGAAGGTCGAACGCGCCATCGACGGAATGCAGAAACCGTCGCATGTGTGGAACGTGTCGTGAAGAAAATCGAGAGAGAGAGAGAGAGAGAGCCGTTTAACCGAAGTCATAAATCATTGCGTGTGCCGTGAAAAAAGGTCAAGAAAGCGCCATTGACAGAATGTAGAATGCATCGAACGTGCCGTGAAGAAAGTCGAGAGAGCCATCAACCGGATGAGTATGAGAATGTGTGCCATGAAAAAGTCGATTGTGCCACTGAGCGGTTGATAATGAGAGCGCGTCATGTGACAGAAATGTGCTTGATCAGTTTTCAGGAAGGAACCTCCGCAGGAGCTTCCTCACGATGAGATCCTTGTCTCCCATCGTGGTGTTGTACAAGCGCAAGAACTCGCGTGCATTGTCCTCGGTCATCAATGCAGCCTTCTCCTTGACGAGGATCTCGCGGTTGCGCTTGAGAGCCAGACGCGTCTGCACACGCTCATATAGTTCGTCGAGCTCCTTGTTCTCCCTCGCCAGGTCATCTCCTCTCCACTCGAATTCGGCTTCGCACTCGTCGACGCGAAGCTGGTACCAGTTGTTATGGCGCTGGCACTTGGTTGCCACGCAGATGCCCTTGTAGTACTCCGGTTCGATGTCGACATAGAAGTCCGGGTTGGGGGTGTACTCCCCAATCACTCCCGACTCCCATGCTTCCTTTCCCTCGGGCGTCGCCATGAATCGGGTGATCCAATCGTGGGTGGACACGATCCGTGGGTCGTATCCACAGATCGTGTGCCCGGCGGCGCCCTTTCCCGACTTTCCGACCTTGGCGCGCTTCGGGGCCGGCTGGACGATCTTGTTCTCCTCCACGTACTTTTTCAACGTTTCCTCGGAGTACTTGCCCAGCAGGGTTACCAGCCTCTCGCGATTCCGATAGGACGCGATTCTGGCCAGGACCTTCTCGATGCTCTTGTGGCATTTGGCCCGCAGGTTGATATCCAACACTGTCATCCCCTCATCATTGTGAGGGGGGCCAGTTGCCACAATCCCATCGGGAAGGCCAGGGCCAGAGGGCTGGTCACCCGCTGTTTGGAAGTCGCCCAGCGACGTCTGCGCGAAGTAGGAGCGCAACTCGGAAGCGAACTGAGGGTCAATCCTGGCGTAGACCCTCCTGAAGAACTCGTCGCGGTGGGGCCGACCGCAGTACTTGGAGGCGCCCACTGACAGATTTCCATCGCTGTCCACACTCTCGTAAGAAGAGTGAGGGCGGTTGCACCCCTCCAGGCGACAGACGCGCTTGTATGTCGTCGCCCCACCGCAGTCACCACAGATGAACTTGGAGACACCGTCTGTCTCTTGACACAACAGCTCGACACACGTGACGTGAAACCAGTTCTCACAACCGCCCTCACATGCGATCATCTTGGTGTTGTGCTTGAGTTGCTTGCACACGCAGTATTCAACCTTCCCCTTCGACTTCTTGGGTTGGGATGACATCTTTGCTTTGGGAGGCTCGGCCTTTGCTTTAGTTGAAGGAGGTTGAGCACCGATCTTTGAATTGTTCTTGGACGAAGACGGCTTATTCTTGGGCGGAGCAGGTTTCTGAGCACCGATCTTGGAATTGCCCTTGGACGATGATTGGTTGGGTGTGTAGTTGGAATTATCTGGGAAAGCAGAATAATTGCCCGTAAAGAAGACGCTTCCACGCGGTGCTTGAAATTCACTGCTTGAATTATTTCCACCAGAAGAAAAGGAAGGAGGAGGTGGTGGAGGTTGCTGTTGTGCACCGCTACTCGAATTGCGTGTGTGAGTGGGAGATAAGCGAATGGGAAGGTCAATTGAATTGCCCGTAGAAAATGACTGAGCAGGAGGAGCGTTGCTTGAATTGCCCGTCGACGAAGCCTGTCCAGAAGCGTTGACTGGATTGCTTGAAGCGATGCCAGGACCAGTATATAAGCTATTTGAAGCTACAGCGCGCGCAGGTCTCGATCTACCGTCCTCGCCGTATCTGTGGCCGTTATATAAATTGGGGTAAACGGGGCCGAAGCTCGTGGGATCCGATCTATAGGCCTGGTTGCGTTCACCGGGGCGGAATGAAGGTGTGATGTGGACAACGGGTTCCTGGTGGAGGAGACGTGGATCGATGTTCTCGTAAAACGACGGTGGGTAATCGCTGGAGCTTGTGGGGTCGTCGGGGCGCGGTGCAGAGTAGCTGCCTGTGTAGAAGACGCTGCCTCGAGGAGCTTGGGATGCGGGAGGTGGATTGTTGGCAAGCGATGTGTTTCCACCAGTGGAAGAATGAGGAGGAGGAGGGTGTTGTTGTTGTGTGAAAGCTTGTCTCGAGTTGCGCTTGCGTGTGGAAGACTCGGAAGGAGGTTGTTGTTGAGTGAAAGTTTGTCTCGGGTTGCGCTTGCGAGTAGAAGACTCGGAAGGAGGTTGTTGTTTTTGTGCGGGGGTCTTCTTTTGTTGTTTGCGTGAAGAAGAAGAAGAAGAGGGTGGTTGCTTGCGCTTATTGTTGGGGCCGCCTTTGCTCGACGAATTGTTTCCGCCCGACGAATCACCACCTGGGGGGGTGGGTGCCTGAGGTGGATCGGGGCCAGGTGCGGATTGTCCAGCAGCTCCCAGCCTCTCAATCAGCCTCTTCTCAGCTTCCTTGCGGGTCTCGTGGGAATTTTGGCGGGTATCCAGCGACTCAGACGCTTTCCTGTGACACTGGTTGTACACAAAGCTGTCGGCACTGTTGAAGCACTTCTTCCAAAGATCGTGGCTGACGCCGTCGGGACGAGGGAACGCTTCCTTCTGCTGGTACCTCTCGGACTTGTTGTCTCTAGCGACAAGTTGGCGCTGGAAGCTCGCCTCAGTGTACTGGAAACCGTGCCTGGACTGGAAGTTGAAGTCGGCGAAAGTAGCTGGGGGATTGAAGATTATTTGGTGGGGCGCGGGAGCACCACCACCGCCATCGTCTGGATGGGCGCTAGACATGGTTCGGGGCGTAAAATGATTTCTCCGATGGGAGCTAGTGCAGGTCAGCCTCATCCGAACAACAGGGGATTGGGCGCGCTTAATCTACAAAAAGGACGCTAAGATTGTCACATACCTTATCGAAGCGAAGATGGTTCAGGTCGTTGAGCAAGACTGAAGCTTTGAGGAATTGTTCAACATGCACGCACAAAGGATTGATTTGATTTACGAAAAGCTTCCAAATATTTTACTACGAAGCGGCGATTTGTGCGCGCTTTGTAGGCGGCGTTAGCGCCGTCTACGACAATCTACGCTAATCCTATTTGCGAATCTGAACGGCGGCTCTCTTTTCAGAAATCGTAATTAGTTTAGCGCCAGACTTCGAATCTAGGACGCTAGTCCTCTTACTGGTTCCTCCTAGGCGATCACGTGGCTCTAGGCAGCAGAGTATACGGATTATTCTACTCTCCGGGCTGGTTGTTGTTGTGTGCTTCTTGCTCTTTGTAGGGAGCTTCTTTGGGGGTGCTTACAGGGTGCATGGGAAACATCCCGAACCGCGATGCGTGAGCCGCCGTAAGCGACCTGCCATCCCACTAGCCCCCCCTGGTCCCCCATCCCTGCACAGTGACGTGCAGAACATCGTAGCCGCGTGCCAAGAGATCAGCCCTTGCAGATATTCTGCAAAAACAAAGCACGATATATTACTTTTGAAGTCTAGTGAGACGTCTGTCGTAGTTTGGGGAAATAATTTATTTTATAAGATTAATGGCTTAGATTTATGGCTGGGTGTAGGAGCTAGGTAGGTGGAGAGTGACAGATACAACCTGGGTGCAGCAGAGTATAGACGTCGCGTACCTCAGGACAATTTCTATGGGTTCAATGTGCATCCTGCCACAGCTAGCACATATCTTAAGCCTCATGGCCATGTGCGTGGTATTTATATTTTCTATTCTTGGGGAAGGATCGGTAGGTGTCTACGAGTTGAGATAGTATAACGAAGTAATAATATTGGTATCCCACAAACAAGATTTATATTTCGAGAAATATAAATATAAATATAAATATAAAGAGCAGGCAAAACAAATTATTTGAATACAATCGTCACATCAGCAACATTCTATCTATACCCCAAAGAATACATCCTTCACACCATTGGCACTCAGTACATACAACCCATCACCAACAGCATCAAAGATCATCATCAAACAGCATCATCATTGACTGATTGATTGGTATCATGCTAAACTGCATATTAAACCCCTCCTCTTCCCCATCCCACCTATACACCCCCCTGCCTAATAATCCACAATCTTAACCGCCTCCTGCACATTCTTCGGCAACTCCTCCAACCCCACCAGCCCAAGCGCCACACAATCGCCCCAAAAGAACATTGCCCGATCCTGCGCATAAGCCACGTAGTCAAACTCATCGTCCTCTTTATCCTCTGCTTCGTCCATGAACTTCTCGTCATCCTGCTCCTCCTCTTTCTCACCCTC
>JPJU01001763.1:0-18010 GCA_000750735.1 Pseudogymnoascus sp. VKM F-4246
TTTCCGAAAGCGGCAAATGCAGATGGAGGGGAGGGGATATAGCAGGGAGGAGGAAGGGTGGCGTGGGTAATTGTCAGTGTGTAGAGCGAGAATAGAATTTGTTGCTATTTTACGGATTGATTTCTGTTGGTGGTTATAGCTTCAGGTACAGCTACGTATAGCTCAGTTTATACACGCGATTTCAACGTCCACCATCCCACCATCCCATCCAAACACCACCATCACTCCTTCAAAACCACCGCCACCACCAGCCAACCCCCAAGAACCACAAAAATGCCACCCACCGCCCTCCTCACCTCCAAAACCGCCGCCATAACCGGCGGCACCACCGGCATCGGTCGCGCCATAACCCTCGGTTTCCTCGCCCAAGGCTGCAACGTCGCCGTCAACCACCTGGGTCTGGAGTCCGACGCGGCGCACCTCGCGAGTCTGCTCTCCGAAGCCGTAGCGCTGAAAGAGAAGGATGCGAATGCGGGAGAACTGATGCAGGTACAGGGAGACATCTCGTTGCCGGAGACGGGGAAGGAGTTGGTGAGGAAGGCGGTGGAGAGGTGGGGGGGACTGGACGTTTTTGTGAGTAATGCGGGGGTTTGTAGGTTTGCGGAGGTGTTGGAGTGAGTTCTTTTCCCTTCTTTCCTTTGGGTGGGAGACGGCTGTGCTGACATCGACAGAATGGAACCCGATCTCTTCGCCTCAACCGTAAACATCAACCTCAACGGCGCCTTCTACGCCTGCCAAGCCGCCGCCCGCCAAATGGCCACGCAAGGCCGCGGCGGCTCTATAATCGGGATGTCCTCCATCTCTGCACTCGTCGGCGGGGGTCAACAAGTGCACTACACGCCCACGAAAGCCGGCGTCACGTCGCTGATGCAGAGTATGGCTGTGGCGCTGGGGAAGTACAATATTAGGTGTAATGCGCTGCTGCCGGGGACGATTAGGACGCAGTTGAATGAGGAGGATTTGAAGGGCGAGAAGGGACGGTATATGGAGGGTAGGATTCCGTTGGGCAGGATTGGGGAGACGAGTGATATGGTGGGACCGGCGGTGTTTTTGGCGTGTGGCGAGTTGAGTGGGTTTGTGAATGGGGCGCAGTTGTTGGTGGATGGGGGGATGTTTGTTAATCTGCAGTGAGGGGGGTTGTATATATTGAAGAGGGGAATGAGAGAGTAGAGAGACAAGAGGTGGGATAGCTAGGAATAAGGATATGTATCCCTTGCTTGAATGCAATAGCTAGGTTATGATCTATGAGCTATGAAGAGCCACATATCACCTACAACGACGCCTCCACCTTCTCCAACTCCCCAACCGCCCCCTTCCAATTCTCCCACTCCTTATCCCCGCCTGGAATGCCTCCCACAAGCGGCAACCTCGTCCCATCCCTCTCCCCCAACCCCAGCACCCTCGAAACCGCCTCCTTAATCCCCACGGTCCCAAACCTCACCACCAGCTCCTCCACTGCACTAATCTTGAACTGCAGTCCCCTCGCCTCCTTAACATCCTCCGCACTCCTGTTCTCCTTGGTACACAGCTCATACAGACGCACCACGGACTTGGGGAAGAAGCCTGCGCTGCCGTCGATTGTGCCGGCGCAGCCGAGCGCGAGTACGGGGAGGAGCTGCTGTCCGAGTCCGGTGAAGGTGTGGAAGTGGCTGTGGTCGATGGAGGGGTTGGCGCCGATTTGGGCGTGGTAGGAGATGTCGCCGTGGGAGAGCTTGCAGCCGACGATGTTCGGGTGGGCGGAGAGGGTGGCGTAGGTGGAGGGGGTCACTTTGACGTTGTTGGAGACGCCGGGGTAGTGGTAGCTGTGGGGTTGTTAGCGGTCGTGTGTTTTAAGGGCGTCAGGGTTGGGAGTTGGGGATGGTATCGATGGAGAGGTGGGGGTGCGGAGAGAGAGACAAACATCATGACGGGAATTGGGCTGCGGTCAGCGATGGCTTGGAACCATTTCACGATTCCCTCCTGCGTGACGGCACCGGCAAAGTAGCCGGGTGCGAGACAGAGACCCCATTGTGCTCCCGCCTTCTGAGCTTCCTGGAGCTGCTCTACAGTTCCCTCGATATCTTGGGTGGCTGTGCCAGCAATGATTGGGTAGTCCTTGAAACCGGCCTCCTCAAGGGCCTTACGCTGAGATGACAGGACCTCAAAGCGTTCCTTGTTGGTCAGGTGGACTGCCTCGCCGGTGCTACCGAGGATGACGAGCCCGCGGATGCCGCTTTTGGCGAGGTGGATGGAGTGCTTGGACTGCGTCTCGGCATCGAAGGGAGCGGCTGCTGCGTTGTAGTTTGAGGCTGTCTTGCTGACGAAGAAGGTTGGGACGGGGACGTAGACGCCGCCGGGTGGTGGGGAGGCCATTATGGGAGTTGGTGGTGGTGATGGTTATCTGATAATTTACCCCGCACTTTTGTCTATTGAGTGTTTAGTTGGTGGGTTTGAGCAGTTTGGAGACTGGGAATACTCACGACTTTAGAAATAGTAAGGTAGGAGGAGTAAGAATGTAAAAAGAAATCCCCGTCAGCTTTATTGAAGATTAAGAGGGAGAGTTGCGGATGCAAACAGTAATAAACAGCCCGAGGACGACTAAATGGTCATACAATTACACGGCTTGGTCTCATAACCCCACCGTCTTCGGGGAAACACCCCCCGACCGGCATCTCCTCGGTATCCACCAACTAGAAAGGGAGCTTGGACCCCTAAACGAAGCGCCTCAGCCTTGCGAGCTAAACCCCACATAGTTGAAGATGGAGCTGAGCCATCAACAACCTATTCAACGAAGCAATTCACACAGTACATTAAAACCAAATACCCATCAATAATCAATTGAAATTCAACGCACAATCAACCATGGCATCCACAACCACCGATACTCCCACCGTCATCCCCAAATACCCCATCATCGACTCCCACATCCACATTTACCCCGCATCTGAGGTCCGCACCCTCGCCTGGTTCGACCCCAGCTCCCCCTTAGCCACGAAACAGCACTCCCTCGAAGAGTACACCGCGGCCACCACCTCGCCCCCCGAACTCGAGGGCTTCGTCTTCCTCGAGACAGACCGCGAGCATGATCTCGATGCGGGTGAGGCCGATGGAAGCGGTTGGGCCGGGCCCCTGATGGAGGTCGACTGGATCCGACGCGTTGCTGTTGGCGAGCCCAAGGAGGGCGAGGGTCACGATGAGAGCCACGCAAAGCTGGTGCAGGGGTTTGTGCCGTGGGCGCCGTTGCCGAGCGGAGCGGCGGTAATGGAGCGGTATGTAGCGAAGGCTCGTGAGGCGGCCGGGGGGGCGGAGAAGAGACTCAGTGGGTTCAGGTACTTAGTGCAGAGTAAGCCGAAGGGGACGATGCTGGGGGAGGGCTTTATTGAGGGCTTGAAGTACCTCGGGAGGGAGAAGCTGACGTTTGATTTGGGGGTTGATCAGCGCAGTGGAGGGGATTGGCAGTTGGAGGAGGCGGTAACGATGGTTCGATTGGCTCATGAGGGGGTTGATGATGCACAGAAGGTTAGGATTGTGATAAGTATGTGTAACCCTCCTCCCCAATACCGCTTCTGTATGGGGTTGTTTTGTATATATGCTAACCAATTGCAGACCACCTCTGCAAGCCCGACTTTTCCATATGCACCCTCCCGCCCGACGAGCTCCATGAGAACCCCCGCTTCCAGAAGTGGCGCGAGGCTATGTTTGAGCTATCCCAAGCCAAGAACACCTACATGAAGCTCAGCGGGTGTCTGTCCGAGCTGCCGGATTCCCTGAAGGTCGAATCGGCAAACCACATATTCGCCGCTATCCTGCCTTGGCTCTCTGTCATCCTGGCGGCGTTCCGTGGAAGGCTGATGTTCGGCAGCGACTGGCCGGTCTGCACAGCGGGTGTTGGCGATGATGCGTGGAAGAAGTGGAAGGCGGTGGTGGAGAGGATGTGCGAGATGGGAGGCTTGGGAATGGAAGAGCAGATTATGCTTTGGAGCGGGACGGCCATCATTGCGTATGGGCTTAACCCATCGACATGAATTGTCTAGGAGTGTATGCTGGTTGCCAGCCTTGCGCATACTATAGCTAGTTGTGTGATATAAAACACTTCCCGGGGCGAATCGCCTTCTCATTGCAAGCAAACAAACCAGGGCGGTATCAAGTGTCCACGCTTTTTTCGGGATTAGAGTAGATCATCGCGGCGCTGACGGGGCTCGCCAACCCAGCTGCATTTCTCGATCCCTGGGAAAGGATGCTCCCCTACCCGCCCGTTTGCCTCCCACTCGGCAATAACCTCGCCCACCGTTGGTCCTCGGTCGAACACGTGCTCATCGATCAGTTGGTCTTTTAAAGTCGACTTAATTCTGCTCTGGGTCTCCTTTTCTCCAGGCAACTCCAAACCAATTTCCGCGAGACCTTCAGCGCTTGAGAATAGTCGACTAGTCAATGTGCCCAGCGCCCTCGTGTTGTCGATTCCTTCAGTACCGGGGAAGTACACCCATGGGCTAATGTCAACGCCACCGTAGCCGTGCCTGTAATAGGCGACTGCAAACTTCGCAAAGCTTGCCGGGAGGATGCTCGTTTTTGCGAGGTCGATAGCCGTGACTCGATTATCGGCATCAATTATAAAGTTGCCGGGGTATAGATCGGATTGGCAGAATACCATTGGATCTCGAGCAAGGCCATGGATTCGGATATCCCCTACATAAGCCCTTTCAAGGTACTATGTATGCATTGTTAGATTGCTCGCAGGCGATATAGACTTGGGTGGGATATGAACTAACAGCATTGGCAATATCTTCAAAATGTTGCGCGCTCTCGAAATGCAGAGGGGCTACATCGTCATCTTCAAAGATAGTGTGACGAATCCTTCCCCCGCTGATGGCAGCTGGCCGCAGCCGTGACTCGGGAATGGGTATACGGTGGAGTTCACTGACAGCCGATGCTATGGGCCTCCTTTTCCACTTTATCGTGAGTTTCCTCCAAGAGCTGTAGAGCAGTCTTTCCCGGAATATACTCCATGACTATATAAGTCACTATCCCTTCTTGAAATGCATAGTACACTCCTGGTGCCCGCACGGAGGATTGAATCTGACGAAGGCCGTCGTATGCCACAGTTTGGGCGCATACTTCATTCCAATACACCGCATATCCGTACTTGATCCAGAATGCGGGCGCTTCGGGCGGGTATGGGAAACCTGCGCGGGGCTCGTCCTTCTTGCAGATGCTACTCAAGAGCTCTTCGCGCTCGGGAACATGAACACCCAGAGGGGGCTTGATACCGACATACGGGTTTGTAAACTTTGGCCAGTCCATAATGAGAGAGATTCAGAGACTGGGATTTAATGTGTATATGTGAAGGATACAGGGATTGCTAAACAACGAGGAGTGTCTGGTTTTGGTTATGTACTTACACTACTCTAATCACACCCCTAGCGCGTTCAATCCACTAATCAATCATCCGTGGAAGTTTCTTAGCGCTTCGTGTCCTCCGGGCCAACCAACAATGACCCAAACAGGCCGGCGGATGTAACCATAAGTTAAATTGCGATCCGTGAGAGAGGTGGGATGCAGATATTGAAGCAACAGAAGTGATGACAATAGCAGAGGTAGCGATAGTTAGAAACTATGGGTATGGGAGATGCGATGATAGCGAGAAGGGGCACATGATCTCAAAGTGTAATGATAGCGCAAGCAGGTATTGCAGCATTATGTGAAATTATATATTTTTAAATGGTCCCAAAACAAATATGATAACGGTTCCCATGATGTAGTCGCCGCGGCTATCGATGTGGGGTAAACGCGGGGTAGAGCTTCTAACCCCTCCGTGTACCACCAGGGTATTGTTCCACTCTCACACCACTTCCAGACACTATCCACAGGTAATATACACCAAGAAAATCATGGCAACCCAACAACCTGAAGTGGCATCAAGACCAATCAGCGGCTCTTTCGCCGGCAAAGTAGCCATAGTCACCGGCGCCGGATCCGCAGGCGATGGCATCGGCAACGGTCGCGCCGCAGCCATCCTCCTCGCCGAACAAGGCGCATCTGTTCTCTGCGTAGATCGCGAGAAAGAATGGGCGAATCGGACAGTTGAGATGATTACCGAGGAGGGAAAAGGGAAGGGTCTCGCATTCTACGGCGACGTCACTAAAGCCACAGACTGTGAAGCCATGGTCGCAACCGCGGTCTCGGCGTTTGGTCGTCTCGACATCCTCATAAATAACGTTGGGATTGGCGGCGCAAGGGGAACAGCTCTCGATGTTGATATGGTGGAATGGGCAGCGGGAATGGAAGTCAATGTGGGCAGCATGGTATTGTCAGCCAAGTATGCGATCCCCGCCATGCAGAAGAACACAGGGCAGGTTCGCGGCTCCATCGTGAATATGGGCAGTGTAGCTGGCATCCGTGGTGGCACGCCACATTTGCTTTACCCGACGAGTAAGGGGGCTATTGTGAACATGACGCGTGCGATGGCGGCACACCATGCGCCGGATGGGATTAGAGTCAACTGCGTGTGTCCGGGGATGCTGTACACACCGATGATGTACGCGGGTGGGATGAGCGAGGAGGCAAGGGAGGCAAGGAGGAAGAGGAGCTTACTGGGGACGGAGGGGAATGGGTGGGATGCGGGGTGTGCGGTGAGGTTTCTGGCTTCGGATGAGGCGAGGTGGATCACAGGTGTTATACTTCCTGTTGATGCTGGCGCGACTTGTGCTGTGGGAAGTGATTTACCGAAGACTGCTAGTGTTAGTAGTTGAAGGAGGGGCATGTTGATAATTGGTTGGTGAAAGGGGAATATCACGGGGCGTTTTTCTAATCAGCGGCTGAAATTGTGAGAGTTTCGATGTCGACATAATCAAGCCACAGTGATAACAGATTGACCAAATGGCATTGTCTGGTTGAATTAAACTTCATCTCTCTCTCATTTCACTTTTCCCAGCCATCTATCTTCATCAAGTTTATATTTTTGCTTGGAGTTGGCGCCTGTATGCGGTTGTTTTTGTGATTTTTTTTTTCACCATCAATAACCACCTAATAAATACGCAATGCATGTGCAAACCCGATCGATCTGAACCTGGCTTCTGAGACGCGGCGTACTACGAGAGACATGCGACAATGGCAGCAATTGCGGAAAGAGTGCCTTCCGGGTCCTTGACATCGACAGTGGGCAGTCCGATCTGCTTGGCGGGGTAGTCGTTACCACCTGGGAAGATGGCATCGCCGATAAACATCATCTGGTCAAGCGGAAGCCCGGTCGCCTCGCTCAGTCTCTTCAGGCCGTATCCCTTGTCAACACCCTTCTTTGTAATATCGATCGAGGTTGTCCCGCCCATGTTAATCGATAGATCAGGCAGGCGCTTCTGCAAGTCGACCTGGATCACCTTGCGTTTGGCGAAATCGGCGTCCCAATGCTGTTTCGCGGAGATGGGTGCTTCCTGACCAAGCGCAGAGAAAGTGATCTGGCTGCCGCGGTCCTCGATTCGCTCACCCCAGGTCTTCTCTGGTGTGAAGCCAGTGGCTTCCAGAGCAGCGTCGAATGCCTCGAGGATATCCTTCTTCTGCTCGTCCGTGAAAAGCTCCGCATATACCACCTTCCACCCATCACCCTTGTTCTGGTACAGCTTGGTGCCAGTGGTCGGCATCAGCCATAGCTTCGACACGTCGGCACGTGCTGGCAAGCGGCTGGCGATTTGTTTTTCGAATTGCGGCCAGTCACCTCCTGAGATGATCGAGACATGGGCGACAGAGAGCAGGTCGGCCAGCGCCTCGCCCATGGAGTCCTTCAATGGCTGCTTGCTAATGGCAAGCGTTCCATCGAGATCGAAAGCAACAAGGGAAATCATTTTCAAGGTTCGTAGTTAGAAAGAATGTTTGTGGTGTTTATGTCGTAGCTACCAATGTTGTCACCGCCCTGGCCTGACCCCTCACTCGATAAGGCATCATTGCGTGATCTAATCTCCTGCAAATAAGAATGGTCCCTGGGAAATAAGCTTTAATTTGAAGGTTGGGGGCCTTGTTCGCTAACCGCACTCAGTAAGTGTTTGCATTACCGTTCGGGTACCATAAATGTTATCCACGGACGGAGTAACTGACAGATCTAAGGCGCGTATGAACAGCCCCAATTCACCCAAGCCTCCCTTATCCTTAATACACGTCTGTTAACTTACTCGATTTATTATAGAAGCGGTGAGATATATGCCAGCTCAATCTTAATGCGGTAAGCCTTGACGTAAAATCACGTGCTTGGCACGCTTTGCCGTCCGTCTATTTTTAACCTTTTATCCTATTGCACAGTGAGCTGTCAGCTTACATCCCCAGCTCATCAGCCCCAGCCCGAAATTACCAGAAATCCTTCGCGACCCAAGCGCGGCGGCCAACGGTGATGGGTATTGTAGCGCGTATATAGAAAACTCTGGAGCCATTTTCTGCCTTTCCCACTATGCTATGGCGTTGTGCTGAACTGATTCCTTCCATAACCACGTCTTCGCTCATCCTTTCTATTTGCGCGTGATACCCAGCATCGTTTCTTGCCTGAGCTATACCAGAGATTAACTGTCGATCCAGCGGACCGAGCCGCAAAATGCGTGCCCTTGATGCCCTTCTCGCTACTTTCTCCCTCATCCCCGCCGCCCTCGCCCTCTCACCAGCAGAATGGCGGTCCCAATCCATATACCAAGTTGTGACAGACCGATTCGCACGCGCCGACGGGTCGACAACCGCGCATTGTGACCTAACAAAGCAGGATTACTGTGGGGGTTCATGGAAGGGAATCGTGAAGGAATTGGACTATATCCAGGGGATGGGGTTTACTGCTGTGAGTTCTCCTGTCTGGGTGGGATTGTAGACTATCGGGATAAAAATTGATTGTGGAATAGGTCTGGATATCCCCCGTTGTCAAGAATATAGTGAACAAGACTGCCGATGGAGCTGCATATCACGGATATTGGGCCGATGATATTTACCAGCTTAATGCGAATTTTGGGACTGCGGATGATCTCAAGGACCTTTCCGATGAACTGCACGCCAGAGGAATGGTGAGTTTGTTACTAGTATACTGGGGCCCTACCTGCTCACCTGCCAGTCCAATATTATCAATTTCGTGGCATGTTCTAACTGCGAGTGTGTGTAGTACCTGATGGTTGATGTGGTCACAAACCACATGGCCTACGCGGGATCCCCAGAGGAGATTAATTACAGCACTCTCAACCCCTTTAACAAGGTATTATCCCATGAATGGATATATATGGTGCCAGGAGCAAAATTAATAACGTTGTAGGAGTCCTATTATCATCCTCACTGCCCAATAGACTTCACGAGCCAAAGCTCCACCGAGATATGCTGGGCGGGTTCCAATGCTGGTACCGGTTTCGTCTCACTCCCCGATTTGCGCACCGAGGACGACAATGTTCAGGCCGAATTCGACAAGTGGATTGCCCAATTGGTAGCTAACTACACAATCGACGGCCTGCGAATTGATTCCGCTCAGGAAGTTAACAAGGAATTCTATCCATCCTTCCAAAAAGCCGCCGGCGGCATGCATATTCTGGGAGAGGTATTTAGCGGAGATCCTGTTACACTGTGCTCATACCTGGAATACCTGACAGGAACGATGAACTACCCTGCGTAAGCTTTTCAGGTTCCTCGCCCAGACTACAAATCATCAAAGGCTGATAGTTCGTTTAATAGATATTATTGGATAACCAGCAGCTTCCAAGGAGGCCCTTTGTCTGCGCTGGTCCAGGGCATCAAGGAAATGAACGCGTCTTGCACGGACACAACACTCTTGGGGTCCTTCATGGAAAACCACGACCTGGCGCGATTCCCATCGGCAACCACAGACGTCCCTCTCGATATGAACGCCATCGCCTACACCATGCTCACTGACGGCATCCCCATCATATACAATGGACAAGAACAAGGCTTCGGTGGTGGCAAACCTCCCCTATCCCGCGAAGCCCTCTGGTTCAGCGGCTACAAGACCACCGGCATCCTGTACGGCTTGATTAAGCAGCTGAACCAAGCCCGTTCTCGCGCTATTACAGTTGACAAGGATTGGGTTAAGGAGCGGATTTCGGTTACCCAGCCAGATGACCAGACACTGCTGATGCGCAAGGGGAAGACTGGGAAGCAGATGGTTAGCGTGTTTACGAATCGCGGCACGGGAGGAGAGGAGGAGTTTACGCTTTTGTCGGCGGATACGGGGTTTACGGCAAACCTGGATGTTGTTGAGGTCTTGAACTGCATTGATGCGAAGACGGATGGGAGTGGCGATCTTGTGATGGCAATTATGAATGGAGAGCCGCTGGTGTTTTTCCCGGCTGCGAACTTGAAGGGAAGTGGCATCTGCACGGAATTAACTGGTATGTATTCCCACTTTGATTCTCTCTAGCTAGTCATGAGCATTGTGCTAACGCGGTGTTATTGCAGGTCCCTCTACTGTTGTCTCGACGACCAAAAAGGCTGTTCCCACGCGCACCTCCGCGAGCAATGGATCGGGATCTGAAGCCACGGCCACAGGCACAGGATCATCTGAGGACTCGGCCACAGGAACAGATCCGAATGCCCCGTCTGTGTCGGACAGCGCAGCAAACTCACTTATGGCGAGCGGACCTCTTCGAGGCTTCCGCATTATTTCACGTCTTCTTCGCCTATAAGCTGTAGCATGGGTAGATGGCTCGGTCATGGCCACTTGCTGTATAATCGAGGGGGGGGGAAATGAATTAATGACGGTGGCGCATCTGAGCATGGCGATGGAGTTCAGTTGTTTTTGCATATGCTTCGGCCAACCGTGAGTTATTTACGCTCATGAGCAGGCCCAACCGTGAGCTGTGCCCTCTCATGAGCCGGCTGGCCTGCTCTTGAGCGTGAATAACTCACGGTTGGTCCGGAACACATATATCCTCATTTTGAGCGAGCGAAGTTGTGGTTCTGGAAATTTGATACTGTTTGAATGTCAAATACCTAAAAAGATCTGCCATTGCTGTGAAGACCATCCCTATAGCTAGGCTGTTCTAGGATATCCCCATCCGTATCTGATCTATAGAAGAAGCACTGATCTTAGTCGAAAGTTTTCTTCGCATGCATTTCCAAACCTTAAAAGCATTGTCCGCGCCTTCTTAAATCCTCCCTGTTAAGTTACAGCTAGCTCTCCTCGGTCGCCATCAGTAACAACACCTCGGTTGCCAGGTCGCCGTGGCAGATTAACAAGAGCCGAAATGTTTGCTTCTTCAGTAACTCTCTGATATTACTTAAGATAATGTCGGCCGTAGCATAGCGGAGTTTCGAGCTGTGAACTTCACCCAATTCCTTGTCGTAAAGAAGTGTTATGCTTCTTTCAAAGTTTGGTGTATTCCACAGGTTTTTTACGGCTTCCCTATGCTTCTTCACGGCAAGACTCATCAGGTCATCTAAACCGAATTTTTTAGCAATAGAGAAAACCCTAATATTTATGAGCAACGCCTCTCCTTTCGTGCGTGGTCTGTTAGAGATTTGCGATTGGGACGCAGTGAAGTCAAGACATGGGGCTTTTCTCGCTGAAGTTTGAAGGTTGGATCCAGAGTGTTCCGTTTCATATTCGTCGTCATAGTCGCCTTGGTAGATGAAGCGGAGCATTTTCTCCACAATCTTAGGTTGGTACTTGCTGAGATCAATCACACGAAGGGCCGCCTTCTGTTGCAAGTCAGCCGAGTTTCATGCTACATTTGAGATAGAAGACTTGCCATAGGAAGTTCATCAATCATTTCTTCGAAG
Organism: Pseudogymnoascus sp. VKM F-4246; assembly: GCA_000750735.1. Classification (NCBI taxonomy): domain Eukaryota; kingdom Fungi; phylum Ascomycota; class Leotiomycetes; order Thelebolales; family Thelebolaceae; genus Pseudogymnoascus; species Pseudogymnoascus sp. VKM F-4246. Next base: position 11,722 of record JPJU01001763.1, read on the forward strand.
ATGGGAGAAGCAGTGGATATAATATTGCGGTGCACATTCCACAACTCGTCATCACAGACAATACGCAGGTCGCTGTATTTTCCAGAATCAAGAAGGCTAGAAGATCAGAGCGTTAACAATATGCCATAATGAGTCGAATGCCATTCTTACGTATTCATTGTGGAGGTTGATGAGGGCGAGCAGGATAATTGAGGTTGACGGGGGCGAGCGGGATAACTGAGGTTGATGGAGGCGAGCAGGATAATTGAGTAACGGATGGAGCTTTAAGATGTAGGTTGAAGTGGTGATGGGCGTGGAAAGGATGCAAGTTGTAGTGGCGAAGAACGAAGATAAGACTCGGGTTCGGGTTCGAGTGATGACGGACGAGGAAAGAAGAAATAAGCAAAGAAGTTGGATGTATGGAGTAGCTAGGAGAATATTCTAGTGTTGTGCTTTAGAGGAGTATGAGTCCGAATTGAATTCTCCTTTTAAATATTTTCCACGCACCTCAGGTCAACTTCCAGAAGGAACTTATGCGTACAAACTTCGTCAAGAACCATATCAATTTCATATTTAATCCATGAACTCCAGAAAGGCATACACATACACAAGGAGCACAAAGCCTATTTAGGCACAGCACCTTTCCAAATTCGCCAGAAGCATATTCATCCTGTCATTCACCCTCGCCTTGCCGAATATCATACTAAACCCAGCCTTCACCCTTTCATACTTTCTTCGACATCTCTACAGTAACACGTGTGCTCTGTCATCATCTTGAAAAGCTCGACCTTCTTACCTAGAGTCCATCTACACCTCACTGTCGTCGCATCTTCTAATTCTCCAACCTCTCTTTTCCAAACTTCGTTGTGCTGCTCTCGAGATCAGCCACAGGAGTCTCAACGCTCCGCATTTACTCTCAACACGAATTTGGTGTCATTTCAACACAGCAATGGACACGTAAGTGGACTTCACTATCAACTTCACTATCACCATTCTAACAATTTAATTTAGACTCCTTGATTCAGGAAAATACAGCGACCTGCGCATTACATGCCAGAAACGGACATGGAATGTGCACCGCGCGGTGATATGCACAGCTTCGCCTGTCTTCGCAGCGATGGTCGATGGAGGGTTCAAGGTATGATAAACATACACATTCTACCCACTGATCAAGCCGGGAAAACGTAGAGGCTAACGAAATATAGGAGGCCCAGGATGGGGTCATTGATCTCCCAGTCGATGAGCCAGAGATTGTGGAGATGATGCTCCGCTTCCTCTACCAATGCAAATACAATGACGGACGCCCGATGGACCAGCTAATGGGATCATATGTCAGCGCCGAATCGGACAGCCGCGGCGGTCTCAAGTTTACGCCCGCTATGAAGCAGCGCAAGGAGGCAATGGTCGTGAATGTCAAGGTTTATGTCATAGCTGACAAGTACACTATGCCTCTGCTTAAGCAACATGCTCGAGCAAAATATAAAGAGGTATTAAATCAGGTGCTGGCAGTTGCATACAGCAAAGCTGACCGGGGGGATATTGAATTCGAGTGCTCCGTCCAATGCCTCCAAGGGAACTAATAACGTCTTCGCTGTAGAGGCAAAAGAAGGTTGGCAACAAGGGATTGGGACGGAAAGGGAAGTTGGAGCGAAACTAAAGCCTTTTAATCAAGATTTCAAGAGCGCCAGAGTCCAAACAGCCTTCTAGGTGGGAGGTTTTCCCCATCTGCATCTAACATGAAGCAATTCATTGAATACATAACTTGGTCTTGGTAGTTGAGATCATGTGACTTAGATATTGGGGTTATTGTGGTTCGATCACATGACATCGCCGTCATTGGCCAACCCCACATTTTCGGTTCCGTCCCCCGTGGCTTGTGAGGATGCAGGATCAAATTGTCCCTCGGCTCCCAAGCCCCAGACTCCGAACCGCGAATCTCAGTCCCCACTACCATAGCTGACGCCGTGGCCCGAGAGACGTTTACCCCAATAATTCCTTGAACCATTGTACAACTCGTTGCGACTTCAGCGTTCAGTCATTCGAAGCTTATTCTGTATATATTTCGTCGTACATTCGGCTCCTCCAGTCCCAGGGCCACTCAATTACCTCGGGCACATGCTGAGTCGGAGATGAGACTGCTAACTTAAGGCGCAAACTACAACACTTCATACCCCTTGCTTGCACAGCGCCAACAACTCTCCAAGATGACGGCTATCATTCAGCATACTCCGATAGCGAACAGACGCAAGCGTAAGAGAAGACGTCGCCAGGACAAGTCTGCGGTGTTCGCCAGACTGGTGCTTGATGAGCATGTCCGAGGGGATGTGGGGATTGTGTCGGAAGACCTCTATAATGAGCTCTTTCCTTCCCAGGACCAGCGTAAGTAGTTACACCAAATACGAGTTGTTCGGGCGGCTAACAATTTCCTGAAGAAGATGAAACAAATGGCGATGGACCAGCCAGCATACCCGACCTTGCACACATTGCGATATCCCCGAAAGCCCCCTTCGCATCTGTGGACGAAATTAGCTGGACAGTTGTGCCTGTGCGACCATCGAGCGCCCTCGCAACGAACACAATCCAATTTGCGCCCAGCTCTGTCGCCCTGCAAGGCTTTGCCGAAGAGCTCCAGCGCACGACTCCGTCGAAGCTGCTCAGTCACAGCCGCAGCGGAATCGAGATCTGGGCACTTGACGTGTTACCCCTAACATTGGACACCGTGTTCGTCACTCTCGAAGCTGGGCTGGCCAAGCGACTTGAAAATGGCGAGGGAACGTTCCATGGGGAACGCCCGCAGGCCAACGGCAACCATGCAAATGGAAAAAGCGCTGTGCCGGAAGACCGACTCTGCTCGGCAATTCGAGAAGCCCTGTCGCCATTGAAGATTGTGCACGCGGGTGACTTTTTCCCGCTTCCCCTGGCGCCGCATTCAATTACGCACGTTTTGCCCGCGCCAGCAAAGGTGACTCTGTGTGAGCCGGTCGCGCAGGGCATCTTGTCGCCAAATACACGCATCATTGTCACGCAGACAGGGCATCACACGAGGACCGTCAGAAAGGCGTCGAATATGTCACTGAGGCGCGTTCTAGATCAGGTAACTGAAGTAGATGAGGATACTTCGAATGAGCAGTTCTTTTCGGCCGCCGAAGACCGCTACAAGACAGATGCAGCTCCTGAAGATGACTCGATGACCGAGACTGAGGCCGAAGATCAAGACGACGATCTGGACAATCTGTCTGACGATTCTATGGATGAGATGATTTCACTACAAGCTCCTATGCTTTCATCTTCAAACATAAGCGGCATGGCTACTCCTCTCGGACCTGGCCGCAGAACGAACGGCGTTGCGACTCCCGGCTCAGTGTTCTCAAATTACACCGCGACAACAGCACGAGCTGGTGGCCAGCGAGGCAGACTGTTCAAAGCTCAAGGCCTAATGAACCCTCTTCCTGAAGAGTTGCTTCGCCCTGCTCCTCCAGCGGACGATGACGACGAAGCACGCATCTACGTTGACGTGAACTCGCTCACCAAGATCGGCTGCTTCTCAGGCGACTGGGTCCGCTTGGAGACTGCTTCTGAGCCGCCTGAGCAAGGCATGGGGGGTCTGTGGACACTGGGTAGCTTTGGACAGGCGCAGGACGAGGACTTCATCTGGCGACCGGTCAAGGTTTACAGCTTGCCAGAGGGTTATTCGCACAGGGCTGTCACCAAGATACCCACCAGCAGAGGGTCGAAGAAGATGTCATTTTTCGACTCGCAGGTGTCTAAGCCCTCGAGCCCGACAGTCTACCTTTCGCCAGTACTGTTAGCCAATCTGGACAGCACGCCATATGTGCGTTTGTCGACATTGAAGCAGACCCAGACGTTAGGGAAGGCCTCATTGCCTAAAATTACCAACAGCTCGCTGCCACCCGTTGCTCGCGAGGTCACCTTTGCAAAGATTGCCACGCCTTTGGCTACTGAGAAGACTCTTCAGACTGCGGCTATTAGCGGCCTAAAGCGACACTTTACCCAGAGAGCGAGGGTTGTCAAGACAGGAGACATCGTCGGAGTCCCTATCGACGAGGCGCTGGGAAGGACACTATTCCAGACCTCGCCAGGCAAGGATGATGCGGTCACAGATGACATGCTAGCCAATCCCGATCAGCAAGGAACCGCGTTGACGAAACCTACCGGGGTTATCTGGTTCAAGGTTAGCCACATCACTCACGCACGACGCGAAGAGGTTGAAGATCCTGAAGACGAGGATATCTGGGGTGGCGTAGCAGCCATTGATTTCTCCCAGACTCAAATGGCCGCGTCCGGAACGGAGAAGAGCCGTTTACCACCGACAAAGGACAGCCCTTGGGAGCATTACTTTAAGCTGCGCGCTGTCTCTAAATCTAGCTCCGATGTTTTAGGCCCAGCTATGCCAGAGCCACAACCTCAGCACATCACTCCGCTCCGGCGCCAATTACGAGAGCTGGTTGCAGCGGCGACAAGTGCGAGATCTATCCACCTAAAGCTCCCACCGCTTGCTATCCTGCTTGTGTCGACCCAAAGGAACATTGGTAAGGCAACTATTGCCAGTAGAGCATGTTCCGATATCGGCCTGCATAGCTTCACCATCGACGCGTATGACATTGTCAGCGAAGGCGGAGCGGGAGGTGACGTTAAGACGGAAGGCTTCCTCAAAGCACGTGCTGATCGCGCCCTGACTTGTGGCGCCGAAAACACGGCTCTCGTAGTCCGCCACATCGAGGCCTTGACGGCTGAACGTATGATCGCGGCTCTCAAAGATGTCCTCGGCGACTCGCGCGTCATAATCGCTACTACGACGGAAGTAGACAAGGTTCCTGATGGAATCCGCAGCCTGTTCACACACGAGCTCGACATGAACGCCCCAGACGAGGGCGAGCGTGAGAGCATCCTTCGCAGCATCGTCGACGACCGTGGTGTCTCCCTCTCAACCGACGTAGACCTTGGCGGTGTAGCCGTCAAGACCGCCGCCCTCGTCGCAGGCGACCTAGTCGACGTCGTGGACCGTGCCCTGGTGGCACGCCACACTCGCCTCGAGAGCCTAGCTACCGAGGCCGCCTCGGCCGCCCTCCCTGTCTCTGTGCGCGACGTGCAGCTCTCCGGCGGCCCATCGCGCAGCCTCACCAGCGCCGATTTCAACCACGCGGTTGAGCACGCGCGCCAGAACTTCGCCGACGCGATTGGCGCACCTAAGATCCCCAACGTCACGTGGGACGATGTCGGTGGTCTTGCGCACGTCAAGGACGCTGTCATGGAGACTATTCAGCTGCCGCTGGAGCGCCCAGAGCTGTTCGCCAAGGGCATGAAGAAGCGCTCTGGTATCCTCTTCTACGGTCCACCCGGTACGGGTAAGACCCTGCTTGCCAAGGCCATCGCGACTGAGTTCGCGCTCAACTTCTTCTCCGTCAAGGGCCCCGAGCTGCTCAACATGTACATCGGAGAGTCCGAGGCGAACGTGCGACGTGTGTTCCAGCGTGCTCGTGACGCCCGTCCCTGTGTTGTCTTCTTCGATGAGCTTGATTCCGTGGCACCGAAGCGTGGTAACCAGGGTGATAGCGGTGGTGTCATGGATCGTATCGTGTCGCAACTGTTGGCCGAGCTGGATGGTATGAGCGATGGCGATGATGGCGGCGGTGGTGTGTTCGTCATCGGTGCGACGAATAGGCCGGATCTGTTGGATGCGGCGCTGCTCCGTCCAGGTCGCTTCGATAAGATGCTCTACCTTGGTGTGAGCGATACACACGACAAACAGGCGACGATCATGGAGGCTCTGACCAGGAAGTACGTATCCCATTTCTCCAGCCCTTTTTATCTGTTTCATACAGCCCGTACTAACAATATCACCAGATTCACCATGTCACCAACCCTCTCGCTTCCACGCATCGCCACGCGTCTCCCCTTCACCTACACCGGTGCCGATTTCTACGCCCTCTGCTCCGACGCCATGCTCAAGGCCGTAACACGCCAAGCATCGGCCGTCGACGCACAGGTCAAAGCTCTCAATTCACAACGCGCGCCCGACGACACGGTCACAACGGCGTATTTCTTCGATCACTATGCCCAGCCATCGGATGTGGCAGTGGTGGTCACGGAAGAGGATTTCATGGCTGCGCAGCAGGAACTTATTCCCAGTGTTAGTGCGAAGGAGTTGGAGCACTATACGAGGGTTCGTGCGCAGTTTGAGGCTGTTGGAGAGGGAAGCGCGGGTTCTGGGGCTGCGGATGTGAAGGAGGTTAATGGGGTGGAGAAGAAGAAGGTTGTGGTGAATGGAAGGCCGAGGAGTAGCGGGAAG
>JPJU01001771.1:0-12869 GCA_000750735.1 Pseudogymnoascus sp. VKM F-4246
ATCCTTGCCACCCTCCCTGCCTGCTCCGTGCCCGCAACCTCCATAAGCAAAATCCTTGCTTTCACCCCCTCCGCCCGTTCCACAATCTTCTCATAAAATATATCTTCCGGCCTGCCCTCCTTCCCCCCATTCCCCTCCGGCACAAGCGCCAGACGCGGCTCGAAATTTCGTACCGATCGCTCTGTATCTCGATTAAACCCCAAGCGCGAGATATACGGCGGATTCGCAGTCACGACGTCGAACGTCTCGTCGCCGTACCACCATCCCTCCTTTCCGCGCGCCCCGTGCGCTTCATCCAACACCGCAGCGCCGGAAGCCAGGACATCGCCGGAAGCGAAGCGAGCTTGTGCGCTTGAGAGGGGGGGCGAGTTGTGCGTCGTGTTGAGGCGGGAGAGGGCGAGTGCCGTCGGGGAAATGTCTATCCCCGTTACGGCTGTTTTGAGGGTTGGCGAAAGGAGAGAAAGTAGGAGAAGCGGAATGCAGCCTGTGCCGGTGCAGAGGTCGAGGATGCGGATTTGTTTCGGGTCAGCGCGGAGCGAGGGCGTCGAGAGGAGGATCGAGGAGAGACGGTAGGTGTATTCTTCTGTTGCTTGTCTAGGGATTGCGTTAGATAGGTCGAGTGTGGCGGGTGAGGGTATCGCACCGTGGGATCAGGACGCCTTTCCTGCATAAGATATCCAAGTCCCCGAATGGCTGCGAACCCAGTATATACTGCAGCGGTACGCCTCGCGACCGTTTCTTAACGAGGTTCACGACGCATCTTCGCCGCAATAGCGCGGGGACATCCTTCTTCCTGCCGAATTTCGTTTCGAGTCTCGCATCGACATGTTGCCGTAGCCAGCGCAGCTCGTTGTGCGCAGATGGTAGGGTCCGACACGTCCTCAGAAGCGGAGGCAGCAGTGGATTGATTGTAAACGCATGTCGTAGGAAACCATTGGAGAGACGCGGCATAGCCTATTGATCTAACGCTACGACAGCACCATGGCATATAATGGCAGATCGAGGTTCTGGATTGTGAATCTGCGGCCGACGCGCCGATCATGACGAGGTCCGCGCTTTTCCCGTGGCGCGCCGCTAAAGCCGTGTTACGTCGGAGTTATCGGTGTCTGATCTGATAAGATTTAATCCCCCGGGTTTCCGCCATTACCAACTTTTGCCTTTTTACCAGCAAAACCTCCAATACAATGTCTGTCCGGCCATTACTGAGGCCGTCGTGGCGTGCCCTATCGAAACTCTCGTCGGGACGTTCAATGAGTCGACATGCGCCTCCGTTTCCCACCACTCCGTCATGCCCCGCAGCGACCTGCACCTGCGCGCCCCTGCCAGAATTCCCAGAAGGACTCGAAATCGACCATAGCAAACCATTGAATGGTACAATGGCGCCATATGCCGAACAGCTCCTTGTCTGTACCGGGCAGCCGGACTGGCTCAGCCGTGTCGAGGAGGAGAACGGTGGGGACAATCTCGTCGCTGACGTGAAGGAGCTCATCGGCCGAGGGGGGATCTACTCTGATGTACGTTGAAATATCTCTATGAAAACCCCTAGCTAATCAATACCCAGCCGTACCACAACACGCCGTTGACGAACTCCTCCTTTCAACCCACGACACCGCCGCCATACCTCCGAGATGTTCCAACTACATCCGCGTACCTCCTTCCGTCATTCACATACGTCCCACTCATCCCACGCTCTTTCGATGCCGTCCAGGCCCTTGTGAAAGGCTACCTTCTCCCGACGAAGCTCAATCCTGCCCACGAGGCCCTCTCGCCCATACACCAAGACCGACTGAAGCGGTCAGAGGCATACCAGGCGTTCCTACCGCCAGCGCAGGAGGTTGACGATATCTTGGTCCTGGTCTGTGGGCACGGAGGCCGTGACATGAGATGTGGCGTTCTGGGACCTGTGCTGGTGAAGGAGTTTGAAGAGGCATTGCCGAGAGCTGGCGTGGAGGTGAGGGATGGACCGGTGCCACTTGCGACACCGTCGAAACCGCCCCGCGAAGCGATCTCAGGATCCGGTGCGTCCGAGGCGGGCGAGGAGCCAGGCATGAGCGCGAGGGTAGGGCTGATTAGCCATATCGGTGGGCACAAGTTTGCGGGGAACGTGATTCTGTATATACCACCGTCGGCGAGGTTAAAGGGCGGAGAACCGCATCCGCTAAGGGGAATGGGAATTTGGTATGGGAGGGTCGAGCCGAAGCATATAGAGGGGATTATATCCGAGACGTTAGGGGAGGGGAGAGTAGTTAAAGACTTGTTTAGAGGGGGGGTAGAGAAGGGAAGGGGGGTTTTACGTTTGTAATTAAACTTATATATCTAAATATAAAACAGATTAGTAGTATATGCTAGATTTTTTTTTTTAAAACCTACACTACCTAAAACCAATAGGAGGAACAGAGATGTTTATAGAGGGGTAGGAATATTGTTAGTAAACTAGAGATTAGATTATATAGTAGCTATGGTAGTAGGCAAGAGACTGAATATTCATTTAAAACGATGGCCTAAGAAGAAGGTCTTGATGTTCTTGCTAATGCGTGCATCAGTGTCTTCGTTGCGACCAGTCATTAAAGTTCGCCTTGGGTAGGGCCATGTTCGCGTGGATGCCCCCTAAGGCCATAAACAAAGACGATGCTGCTCTGAGTTCTAGGCGGACTTCCTGGATAGAGGTCAAAATTTCTTCCCGTTGGTCAGCTTTGCCTGTACTTTTTAACCTTACGCAATATTTAGGATAGCCAGTAATTTCTATCACTTCTCCCGCCTTAAAACAGCTCGCGTGTTTGCATAGTTAGAATTGCATAGCGCCCGTAAAACACAAACTGTAAATTGAAGCCTCTTCTGTATTCAAATTTATAACGCTGCTAGGCTGTTGTAGCAACACTTATATGACTGTTAAAACGAATTCCAGACTTTGGTAAAGAGAAACCTACTAATATGGTACAGGTTCGTACAAGGGCTTAAGTCCTCCTTCTTAGCAACCTTAAAACATCTCCATTTCCAGCCTCATGGCCAGAATCCGTGACACAGCCTGCTATGTCGTAATACGTGCATATATCTAACGGCGCGTCGTAGGACAATCGACCATCAGGGCAGGTCTCTTCATCAACGTGGCAGCGCCTGCATTCCCCTTCTCCTGCCCGACCACTATGGCATTTGATGAAGTAGTGACAATCGAAAGGATGGATGTAGTTTCCATCAGACTTGCCAGTACAGTCGTAGTAGTCAATGTCGTCTCGATCCGTGGGATGAATGGGCTGCATCAGCTGAATGCTATATTGAATTAATATAGAAGCTAACGGGGACAATCAACATACTGAGAAGGTTCACCGCTTCGAACGCTGGATCGAGACGCTGCGGCCATACGGAGGACAGTCGTTAATGCTACAATGGTTGATGCCTTGAGAAACATCTTGGATATTCTAGGACTGGGGTCGAAGACAAGACGGGTAGCGCAAAAAAAGTAAGAAGAAGAAAAGGACAGAACTTAAAGAAGTACAAAGTACGGCACTTACCTTGCGTGCAAAAGTGGACCTGAGGGTATGACACGTTAGTTCGCATGCAGCTAACAGAAGTAGATCGAGGCAACAGGTCCAGCTGCGCATCTTGCAGCTAGATAATTAAATACTAGGCGCCACTGGTGGTGAACATCTCGGAGTTGAGTAGCCGAGCCAACGGGCGAGCAGTAGTGACTACGACAAACCCTAGCCAGCAACAAGTGAAACCATTTCAAGATCTTTAAGTGTTCACACGGGAGAGTCTACCAAATCGCGTTTTGTCAGTAGGACCCTCTGTGTTTAATCGTTGATGGTCCAGACGTCGATTGGCGTCGACTGATTACACGATGTCCATTTTGGGGTAGGGAGTTCACGGTTCATTCATTCAACTTGCCTGTTCTTGTTCTGTAACTAGTGGACTACGTGTGATAGGCTATAAGAAATGCAACGTTTGAATGTAACTCTATAATCCGACCACTTTTCTTGGGCTTTTTGAAGGCTCTTTGAATCCCTTGGGATAGGGAAGTGACTAGAGTGACATCTCGCGACGGAGCACTCCTTGACTGGCTTTCAGCTTCTTCTAGTAAAGATGCAGCGTAATAACTTGATTAGCGAGAGACAGAACAGCTTTGCAGCTACTGTGAAATCCCAGGCTCTAGCTGGCGCAACTATTCACTAAATTTCAAAGAAGTTAAGACTGTCTGAAACATAGTCGTACCATGGTGTTCAAAATAACGTAACTTCTATGATGATTAACTATGTTTAAGGTTAATCTTACCCTTCTTTGAATCTAGGCCAAAAACGGAAGATCAGTAGAGCACCTGACGAGCGAGCTGAACTACTGACTCTTGCAGATCTGTATAGGCACCCTATGCAACGACATCGCTTGAAACCGAATTCTGTCAGCGGGCGATCTACAAGACCCAAAGAGCATCCGAAAAGGCGCTGGGAGTGTGGTACTTTCTGCTGATCTTCTGCTGATCTCAGACGTGGCTTGCTTATGGCCTGACTTCCCTGGCACCTGACAGCAGTTTCTCCCCACAGTATTCCTCTGTCGACAATGGCAGGTTCTTTTCCAGTGAGACCTGTTAAAATTGCGCCTCTGAAACGAGAAGGGTTCAGCTATCAATGAAGTGAATCAACGATCAGATGGCCCCGCCATGTGGTAAGCAACTTCCACAAAACTTTCCCTTCTCTCTATGTCTAGAAAATATCACGGTTTGGGTCGATTCCTTGGATCGTCCTGTCCTGTTGTTTTTGCTTTACTTGCGGTGGAAGTACTGGCCCGAGGCTTTTTCGTGGCTAGGAAGTCCCCTGGGGCTTTGGGGTGTAGGTGTCTTTTTTGCCTCTGAACTCACGTATGGGCTCTGTTTTCATATTGTTAGTTTTTTCGAGCACATCACCACATCACAAAGTTTAGGTGGCAGAAGCGAGCTCGTCGCTTAATTAGGTAGGCGGTGACACTAGAAGTGGCACGTGTACAACAACTAAACCTAATTAGTATTATTTCTATGTATAAGCGAGGCGCAATCTAGGAGTGAGAGTGGGAGTGGGAGCGAGCACGGATATGAGAATTACGAGTATTACTATGTAATGGTAGTTATAGGTTTTGGTGATCGCGAACACCGTCCGCTTACCCCGACCTTGAACTCAAGGTCGGTTCGGACGATTAGGTCTAGGACTAAACAAGACGAAGATGCGCCTTGATGTCGTAATCAACAAAGCCGTAGGGTGTCTCGGCGCGAAAGTTTCTCCGGAGATTATACAGCTCCGGAGACACTCCCACGCCCCCAATGGAATGCTCATCAAAGTCTACCACTTGTCTTCTCATCGCCGTCTTGCCAATTTACTCTTCTTACTGTATATCACCTACAGTTCTGCCCTTTGGCAGGTCTATTCTTACTGCAACCCTTCTATATTGTCACATGGAGTCCCAAGCACGCAAAAAGTTCGCGAAGCCGCCAGTGAAGCTTGCGTGCTTATCATGGTAAGCCAGATCCTCCCATCTCCCCAGGTAGCGAAATAAGTTGTTAGCGCTGATCCACTCTGTATGATTTTAGTCGAAGCTCTCGCATTAGATGTAATGGGAAGCAAGATTGTGCGAATGTAAGGCTCAATATATTGATGTCCCTGATGGGGAAATTGAAGATGCTGACGCCGCATGCCAAGTGTTTGGACAGGGGGAAAGAGTGCCAATATACTCGAAGTAGAAGGGGTGGGACCCGTGTTCCCCTCCATAGTCGCCGCTCAGAGGGCAGGCCACGGAAATCTACTGTCGAGATACTTGAGCAGGAGTCACTTTTATCAGTTGAAGAGCGTACGTATCATCTCGAGAGCGCCAAACCCAGGCTATTGACCATACGCAGAATATTTCCAGGTAGCCAACCTTGACATAACTGGTGCTGGCCTTCGACAGCTCGACCTATTCACCGGCGATGATGCAGTATTTCCTGACGCCCAAATAGATGAAGAGCTGCAGTTCTATGACACAGTTCAGTTAGACCAAGGGTTTGATTTGTTAGATATGCAACTCGACAGCACTCTCGACGACAGTGGAAGAAGTGCCTGGGATGGCTTCAACAGTGCGCCTCTAACGAGTGGATCTGATGAGAATTTGAGTGATGTACGGGCTTACAAGACGGACGCTGATATGTAAGACTCAACGATTATTGTGCTGTTAACGCTCTATTTAACATTGTAAAGCTGACCTCACGGGCTGAAGGTTAGATGCTTATTACGTTTACTGCCATGCTTACTTTCCAATCTTGCCTCCTCCGATTCAACTACCTGTTGATCGACCTGTAGCACTTGGAAGTCTTACGGGCCATAACGGACCTAGTACGCCGCTCTCGCTTGCTCTCTCAGCAGTCCTTGCTCTCGTTCCACTCCATGATGACCCTGATCCAAAGGGCGAGAAATCGACTTGGAACCGGAGGATACAAGCTCACAAATTCGCACAAGCCTCCTTCGGCGCCCTTGACAATGAGTCAGAGCTCCTTGATTCTCGTATTAATCCAAGGGATGCGCTTTCGAATGCGAACCCTGGCGCACATAGGGCGCCCTTCCATCGGGATTTGCCACTAGACCTGGAAGCAAGTATTGCATATATTCTACTGAGTGTCTATGAATACGGCCAACGAGGAAATGTCAAAAAGATGCTGAACCGTTCCGGGCAGGCCCTAGTGCTCGCATTGGATTCCAAGTTGTACTCTCCAATAGAAGACCAATTCGTCGAAGCTAGGCGCCGAGTCTGGTGGGCCGTTGTAAGATTTGATGTGTCGATCCGAAAAATCCATCTAATAAGCGTATAGTACACCAATGTTTGCGATGCAGCAATTATAAGCAACACTGTATGTCACTGAAGCTGCAACACCTCGACCTTTACTAACCTCCTCTCTATAGGATGCTGCGATTGACATACGCGACCCAAAGTTTACAGCGTCTTATCCAACTATCGCTGCCGACCCTGAGGTGTGTAATGGGCGCGGAAAATTATCTTGCAATGCATGGATGCTAAATGTCTAGGCTTTTCAATTCTTCATCCAATGTCAGCAAGCAATTTTAGACGCTTCGAACTACTCCAATGACCTCAATGCAATTGTTAAAAGTGGTGGTGACCCCTCAGTCCTACATATGCGCACGCTGGAGATAGAATCACGACTAGAAAGTCTTGAGCAGATAGCGGATGCATGGTTCGATAAAACGCTGAGCAACCTCCCGGTTGCTTCCAGCGAAGCGGTTGTTGCGAAGACCCTGCGATCAATTGGGCGGATAAAGATAAACAGGTCCGTCTCACACTCTTGAATGCTTCTCGTAATCTGACATCTCTCAATAGTTCACGAATAAAACTGCATCGCTACTATGCCTTCATGAACACTCCAATATTCTCCAAAGTGCACTGTGGGTTGCCAGTCAAACCCACAAACACCTCCACCCTCACCTCAAACGGTTTATATAACATTCTAGCTCACGACCCCTCAAGTCAATTACAACCTGGGCAGCCAGGAAGCGGCTTAAGTCGCATCGATACTAGAGGCCTCCCGATATCTATACCCTCTCCCATAATGGATTCGAACTTATCATCCACCGTCTCCTACTCTGCTAATATCGCTCACAAAGCCGCGCTTGCCATCGCAGATTCGATGCATGCCATCCCATACCCGAACCCCTCCGGCCACGTCGACAAGTCCGGCTTCCTCAGCACCCCCCTGAGCAGCCTGCCCCCGCGCTCAATGCCGAGCTTCATGTGCTGTGCCGTTATGGGCGCCTATGTTCTAGCCATGCTCACGTACAAGCTGCGTGATGCGCAGCTGGAGACGTCGAACCCTGACATTTGTCTTGCGCTCTCGGCTTATGAGGATGCGCTGCGCCATGGTCTGGGTCACATCTTAACCGGGCTCGAAAATTATGCGATTGCTTTTGAGGCTATAGATGGCATGAGAGGTAGGACTCTAGACATAGTATTGTTTACCACAGTTATTAACTATAAAACAGAAGAGGTTGCCATGGCGTTTAGAGTCTCACTGGCTGAATCACAGAGTGACCCGAATAACCGTGTGCGTTGGAATGCCTATTATTCTGGATCGAATTAAAATAGGTTGTTTCGATAAATTAATGGCGATGCGGGTGATCGTCATAGTAAGCCGACGAGGCTAAAGCTGTCGAAAATGCAGACTTCGAGGCAAACTCGCTGCCACTCTTGACTGAAGCCTCTAGATCATCCAACCTAGCTCGAGGTGTCTATGTGGATCCGGCTTTTCCTTATAGCTCCAAGGTACGCCTTGGGTCGGAATCTCTCCTCAAACATTTGCTTATTTACCAACATTCGAACTCGCGTCAAACTCTAGTGGGCATGTAACAGCCATCTCTCAATCCATCCCGTAGGCCATTTTCGACTCCTGTGTCTTCAAGACTCTAGCTCAAAATTTCCCTTCACAAACTTCTAGAGGCCGCTGGCGGATGGTCCTAAAAGTCTATAGCGCATCACCTGAGAACGATACCTTGCAAGAGTAAGCTATGATACTGTCTGGCGTTCAATTTTTCATTTCTAACGAATAGAAGCCACTTTCGATTCTTTAAAGCAACTCTGTAGCGCATTCTGCTTGCGACTATACATTTTCCACAATTCGAAGTCACATTATCTCATTTCCTCGGCGCGACAGCAGAAGCGGAGATGGGCGCACTTCTAAACTCTCCGCCTAACTGTAGTCTGCCTTGGTTCGCTCTTCTTTTCAGTGATTTAGCTTGTGGCGTACAGCTTGCGTCCTCAAAAGTGGAGCCTGAAATTTTAAAAGCTCGTGTATTTGGTAAGTCTTTTGATATCCTCAATATTAACACTAGAATTCAGAAAAGGCCCATTTTGTACAGATTTAACTCTTTACTTAGCTTCCTGCCCGTTTCAGTGTTTACGATTGAGCAATTTCATTTCATTTGACAACATTGAGATTGTCCAGACTCTTATAATGCTTGTCAACTTTTTAGGGAACTAAGCTAATGCTGGAGCTTCGTGGTCTATACTCGGTAAGTCTGCCTAGGTCTTCCGAACCAAACTCCTTATTCATTTCAACAGATCATTAGTATTCGGTTTCATCCCAGCGAGGATGTAACTAACTTCACTTTGAATTGCAAGTACTGAAGAAAGTGCGGTTAGAACGAGCCTTGTTTTTGCTTCTTGAAATATTGCTCTCTATGTCACAGCTAGACGGTTATTGGTCAATTGATAGTCTTGTTTTGGGTATTTAATTTGGTCATTGATTCTTGCCATAGCAGTTAGTGTAAACTAGGATAATTCTTCTTGAAAGCCGACGTTTCAGAGATATTCCTCCACCAGGTTTTCGTTTTTTCTCCAAATTCAAAATCGGGAACCGATCGCTTAATGAGTCTCTCCAAAGGCTCGAATTCATCAATTTCTTTCCCACCAGCACCCCAGAGCGCATGAGCAAGCCAGGGCACAATGTGCATATCTGCTGCTGTAACTCTATCGCCAACTGCGTAGGGAAGTATGAATTTACGGTCAAGCTCGTCTAAACCAGCAGCGAAATCCTTATAGCCTTGGAGCGATTGATCGAAAAACTGCTGATGCTCAGGACCCATCTCATGGGCGTTGTAGATGTCGTACATCCTTCCGTTTTCTTTAGTACGGGAAAGATACAACGGCATTTCTGGATGCAACGCGCCGTACTTGACAAGCTTTTCTTGTCGGTCGTCAACAAAATATTTCCAGGGGCCTGCTCTTTTCGCGTCCAGCTCCTGTTCATCGCGCGCCTGTAGGAGTATTAGGTTTGTCGAAAGCCTCGGCTGATGAACGTGTGCAATAAGTTCCTCGACTTTAGAAAGCTGCTCAGAACTCGCAGGGAATAAAGACAATCCCACGAGGTGGTTCGCGTCTAAATATTTCAAAATATCTGCACTTTCGATCAATGCTTCTGGAAGTGACGTGGACGTCAAGGACGGAATGGTGCCGTTTGGATTTATCGCGACGTATTCGGGAGCGAAGTTTCCCCCATGCACTAGAACCGAGGGTCAGAATAAGGACTGTAGACTACAGAGATTTTACATACCAAGGTCAACCTGCTCGATTGCATAATCGCTAGGCTCATAACCCTTCTCTTCAAGAGTAAGATGCGCGACATAAGCCCACTGAGAAGCACTAGAGGTGTAAAGTGTGAACTGGTCGGATTAGCAAGAACGCTGCAATTTTATGATTTTGCTTACTCGAGGTTTAGTACGGTGTTCCATTATGATCCGTGCAACAAAGCAAAAGCTAGATTCTCTGTATACCAGTGAAGATTCGTTTTTTGCGCGGAGGTTTAGGATGTTTAAATACCTGTGATTTACGAATATGTCACTCCACACAACAGGTGTATTGAAATCCAGGAGCACGCTGAGCGGGATTTGGGAGTGGCGCATGCCCCATCTAGAATTATTCAGCATAATCCAATCGTGTAAGACACTTTGATTTCGTCATTGGTGTTGACCCCTCGTTACTTTTAAAATCATCACTATACAAACGCCGTTTGGCGCTCGGAAACGTACGGTGATGCCCATATAGACCCCGAGCTGAGTGCGCGGCCAATCACACGCATGTCTGACAGTGCGGCATCCTAACCAGACCCCGAATAGCCGTCACCGAAGCCACATCATTCCAGACCCCGGGTCCATCACATAAGTGCTATGTTGTAATATACGTAAACTTTTTTTTTTTTCAAGAGTTACAAATCACATACTCAGTGAAACCAACGGGATTTACTTCAATACAGCAAAAATGGTATTCTCGAAAGTCGCAAACAGGGAGGAGCCAGTGTATGATTCAACGTAAGATATCCCCACCTCGTAACTCCCCTCCATTATATGGTTCGCATTGTGTCACTACCTAAAAATATGTACAAAACGGCTGTAGTAAACGTTTTCTCGAAGACTATCGCTTGACCTGATGCTCCCGTTGATGCAGACTGCCTCCTCCCAACCTCCAGCGAAGCCAAAATATCGGTCATAACGAACATTTTTAATTGGCTATGTCAACAGATACTTGTTACGTCTTGGCAAGTCTATGTTAGCTGCCACCGCTGAATCCACTAAGCTTGACGCCTGAGAATTCGGGGCTGAAAGAATAATCGACATAGCCATTTGGCTGCTCAGGTGCGTAGAACGTTGATCGGTCGTACTTATTGAGAGGAATCCGATTCTTCAGACGGAAAGGCAGATCCGGGTTGGCTAGGAAGTGACGACCAAAAACGACAGCGACCTCATTGTTCTTGTATTCTTCGTCAATTGCGTGACTCGTGTTATCAGGATTGTAGCCACCTGCTACCAAAGCAGGTGAGGTGTCGCCCCAGATTTTAAGAAGGAACTCAATTCCTTTAGTCTTCTCACAATCAACATTGTTGATGACTCGAGACTCAATGACGTGAAGGTAAGCGAGTTTGAGGTCCTTCAACCTCTCCACCAGGTATGAGAACTGTGGCACAGGGTCGGCCATATCCATCCCCTGCCATGTGTTCCATGGACTGACACGGAAACCAACATGATCCGCTCCAACTGCACCCACCAGGGCCTTGGCTACCTCGATTCCGAATCTTGCACGATTGGCAACGCTTCCGCCCCATTGATCGGTCCGCTGGTTAGAAACATCGTGCAAGAACTGGTCAACCAAGTACCCGTTTGCTCCGTGCACCTCGACGCCGTCGAACCCAGCAGCGATGGCATTCTTGGCTGCAGTTGCGTAGTTACCGATGATGTCCGTAATCTGCTCCTCACTCAGCGCCTTCGGAACATTGACACCTTGCTCCATCGGTATTGGACTAGGCGATAGAAGCTCGTAGCCACCCTCAGTTAAGGTGGCTACGTCCGCAGCTCTTCCCAAGGCGATCAACTGAAGGAAGATAAAGCTTCCTTTCGAATGTACAGCCTTCGTAATTTCTCTCCAGCTTTCGATCTGTGCTTCGCTCCATATTCCTGGTCCGTTCGGAACTCCGCCCTGAGCTGCGGAGATCTGGGTTGCCTCGGTAATAATCAGTGTTCCTGGAACGGACGCGCGTTGCTCGTAATATGAAGTCGCCATGGGAAGTTGCACATTATCAGCATCAGCACGTAGTCGAGTCATTGGCGCCATTACTACTCGATGCTGCAATTCAATCTTGCCTAAACGCAGAGGCTGGAAAAGTTTGGAGGTCATGATCACTAGTAAAATACCTCAGAAACTTTGTTGAGAAGATAAGAATTGGAAACAGACAATCTTGACCGATGCGAAGTTATGGAGGCGGTTACACGTCGGCATGTAACTCATCTACTTATAGGGTATGTTTCCGTCGTATTAATAATCCATGTTTCAAAATCAATTTATAAGTAAACCGAGACGAATGCGATATTACAGGTTTCTAAGCAGTACCATACCTTAGACCAGAAAAGAATAGAACAAAAGAAGGAACGAAGTAATAGGTAACACAAATACCAAAAAAATCGCGGTGGCGGTCTCACTTGGTGTACAAGCAGGCAATGATAAATTGGTTGACACTGATATTTTAGCCAATCACTAGTGTAGCGTAGCGCTTAATTAGTTCCACGCACGGGTTCCACTTTTGTATGAATTCTAGTCGCCGAAGCAATCCCCGGCTGGGGTTGTAACAGTGATTTAGCATCACCGTGAAAGTAGGTGCCTCACCTTCCCATGAATTTCAGTCGCCGAAGCAATCCCCGGCTGGATTTGTAACGACAGTGATCTACGAGTTAGCGCGGATAGTAAGTGCTTCACTTTCCTGTGGGTTTTGGTCGTCGAAGCAATCCCTGACTGTAATGCCCCGGTCCCCCTAGCGCCCGGGGGAGGTTTTTAGTATAGGGGGCAGAATCAGGCGGTGAGAAAGCAAGGGGGCTCAGGGGAGG
>JPJU01001775.1:0-15243 GCA_000750735.1 Pseudogymnoascus sp. VKM F-4246
CGCAACACACCGCCATGCTCACCGCCTTACACGCATTGCAGTCCGAAACGGCGCAGCTTGAAGCCCTCGAGGGTGCGCTCTCGTCCAACTCAGCGTCATTGAACAGCTCACTCGCGTCTGCCGACGCGTTGATCAAACGCGCGCCGCAGATGACGCCGCCGAGTATTGATGATTTGCTCGTGGCGCCGACGGCGGTGGCGAATCAGTTGTATGATGCTGTGGCGGAGGAGCGGGCGTTGGGAGATACAATTTTTGTGCTTGGTCGGGCCGTGGAGAAGGGGCGCGTGGCGCCGCAGACGTTTGTTAAGGTGACGAGAGGGCTGGCGAGGGAGTGGTGGTTGAAGAAGGTGTTGGTTCGGAAGTGTGCTAGAGGATTGGGGTTGGATGATGGGAGTGGATGGGGGAGGGAGGCGGGTAGAGCTTAGAACGCGGGTAGATAAGTAGGAATGTTATTGTTGCGGTTCAGCCTTTTTTATTATCCATTTATTCTACACAGTCGTACAGTCATTGTGATGCGTGATATCGGATGATCCGCACATAAAGCCGTGTAGCAGCTTTCAGAGACTGCGATGTATTATCCATGCCATGATATTCGGCTAGCATATATACTCCTTCCAATGTCCAGAGCCACAACTAGCCTTCTCGACTCCCCGGCTTACTCCAGATCACCCCTACTCCTTCCAAGGCGGCAAATCTTCGCCAAGCTACTCACCTCCGTAACCCTCAACGGTTTCGGCTCTCTTAACTTCGCCACACTTTGCACAATCAGTGTCCCGTCGTCATCGTCACTACTCTCACTATCCTTCCACGCCCCCACCCCCGTACTCCCTGCGTTGGTTCTACCCGTACGATTTCGAGCAATTATACGAGAAGTGGCAACGTGCTCGTGTCTGTTCTCCATGGCAATGATCTTCGAGACTCGGAGGTTTTTGGCTTGCAGTAGGGTATCTACCGAAGCACGACGCTGAGCCCTGGTATCTTCCAAAGGAGGCGAGATTGATGGATCGGTTGGAGGTAGAGGGGAAGCTTCGTGGCTGTCATAACTCCAGTCGGAAAGCGTATTCGTCCTTGACTCTGAATTTAATAACGATGAAATCGGCACCCGTGATGAATTTGATCGCTGCTCCGACACAGGTTGGGATATTTGCCCAGAAGCTCTACCGTTTGGGAGGTTCGCCGAGGATGCTGGTATAATTGACGTGCCATCCGAACTTGTTGCCTCTGATTCTCCTGAGGCTGTAGTGCTGGCCCAAGAACTAGAGGTTGACATTTCTTTTGGCTTCCTCCTGTGAGCAAAAGCAGACACATATTTCCCATCCACAATGCATACTGTGCGCGACCTTTTCCTCTCTGCCAAACACCTACTGAATGCACTCATTGTTTTGTCACTCATTGTTTTGTTTGCTTGGTTCGCTGTTTGATTTGGCCGTTCAACTTTGACTTGATTCTCTTCCACTACCTCTTTAACCCTCTCAAATATTTTTTCCCCAGAGCCATGCTTCGCGTCGACATTGTCGTTAACTCTTCCTCTATGCAACGCCAATGGTCCATTCAAAGGGACCAAGTTAACATTCTCGCCGTCTCTGGTCGATTCGAACATCTTCATACGCGCCCGAATAATCGGTGCGAGACTCTTGGGGAAGACATCCTTTCTATTCCTTGCTCCCAAATGGCGGAACTGTACTTTGAGTGCTGGGACTTCGACTGATTCTTGTTTAGCTTCTGATTCAGATTCAGCAGCTGTCTCAAGCTTCTGCTTAGCCGAAGACGGTGCATGAATTTCCAGGCTAACTATTGGGCTTGTGGCAGATATCGTGCCGCCATCAATGGCAGAGTTTGGAAAGTCCAGACTTTTTGAATGGTTAGAGGCAAGAAGAGGGTGTGGTTCCTGTAGTCGTGCGTCATCTCTCTCTTTGCTGCCGTGTCCTGCCCAGACACTTTTGCTGTCCGTTGGCCTATTTGTAATTCCATGGTTACTGCCTTGTAATCTGGCGACTTTCCTCTCCTTTGGAATGGTGGGCCCAAGGTTTTGCTGAGTCTTTTGCAATTGTTCCAGGAGGCGGATGCGCATCTGAACTAGGCTTTCTTTTCGCTCCTCAGAACGCTCTGTCTTGAGCCTGAGAATGGCTTCTGTGGTGGCTTTTATATTTCCATTCACTTCAAACCGCAGGGTCCTAGGGTCAGCATCCTTGCGTTTTATCCCAGGCCCTCCTTGCCACTTTTGTCCCTCTGGTTTCGCTCGTGCGATGGGAGAAGGGCTGGGTATTAGATCCGTGTTAACGTAATTTTTGAAAAGGGGCCTCAACCCCCCACAGTTATCCATCGGAAACACCCTTTTATCTTCGACGGAATGAGTTCCTAGGCTTTCTTCCTCATGTGACCCTCTCATTCTCTTCTTGAGCACCATGACAGTTCGCCATCCCTTCAGTTTCCCAGCTACATTCGATCTCTGGATGCTTTCTCTCTGGGTTTTGAGTTCGTGAATACCGACAAGAATTCGTCGAATTCTGACGCTAATAATTTTAAAGCTCCGTCGAAGTGATAACCAACTGAGGCAGGAGCCACCCTCTGTGCTGCTGGCAGCCTAAAAATGGAAGGAGCGATCGGTATGTGCCAAACATGCCTCCCAGCGGCCGCGGGAGCTGAGGAGCCATAACGGATTGTCCCATTGATAGCACATGTACTGGCAGTATCTGCATAGTATGCAGGTATAACTGCAAGGTACAGCTCCTGTTCGTCAACAGGCCAGTCCATGGCAAGTAATGCCACTAGTAAAGAGTTGGTATCAAGCAAATACAAAATCATAAAGATAACCCAAGGTCATCCACATCATCAGCGGCCACAGGGCACCCTGGTCAACAAGCAGCATGATCTCCATTATCACCCAGAGGCTCTCGTTGTATCGCCTTTCGGAAATCTGACGGACGAATGCCCTCGCGGCGGTAAAAGCGACATGGACTTTGCAGAAGGTGAGCACGTCACCAAAGGTTATGGTGAATGGGACCCCGCGGATTGTTATGACGAAGTTGAGCGTCGGCATCGTGATAAGTTAAGTGGTAGCCGGGAGCTCTCCGATGCGAGAGGTCGTGGTTGTAAGTTGGAACCTAGAGATCGCTGAAACGGTCTGTTATTCCAGAAAGACTATACTTCGAGGGGACAGATATATATTATCTGTAGATTGTTGTTTCGCGCCATCAAGTGTCGATGTTGCCAGCAACATAACCAGCAAGGCTGCTCTTATACAAGGTTCGTCGCACGATACCCATCCCGCCACCCACAGATATTCGGCACAAGTGTCATAGCAGTGGATCTCACCATTACTCTACACTGCTGTCACATGAATGTCCAGCAAAAGAACCGGGCCCAAGGTCATTCACAGGGTTCTCCGCAGGCAACTAAGCAACTGTCCAGCACATCGATATCCACAGCGTGTCAACCTGTTGCTATATCCGCCCACTCACGCTGAGCATGATGTTATCCAGCGCTTACAAGTGGGGCATAAAACGATTGGCAGCGGTATGGAGGGGTAAAGCTTGGCTATATTTGGGGGATTCTTACAGTATTTTATTCGTATTCGTATTTTACGAGAGTTTTGTATGTTTGAGGTTGTGAGAAACTGACATCGAAAATGCGATATCATAGCCTCGGCTGCCGACGTAGCGTGGGAGGACAACACATCCCAGAAACAACAAACTTAAATATAGCAACATATATTGCTAATGCGCGTCATTTGTACCATCGAAGAGAATATAAGCATAAGAGTATAATTTTTTACGGAGGAGTTCCTGGTTGAGAAATTGGAGTTATTATTGGTCTGGATATATTATACTTTATATTTAAGCTAACTTATAGTTTTATAATATGATTATATATATATAGTTGCGCCCTCTAAAGGGTTAATGCTAAGATGAGGCAATGAAAAATGAGAGACATGGTATCTTCAACTATCGATGCTTGACTCCATCAACAAAAAGGAAATAGAACAGAACACACACGACCATCTCTGCCAAATCAAACTCCAGATGGCTCCCTATTTGCGCCTCCCGATTCGTGAGACATTATCAAAAGGTATCATTTCGCTCGACATCCCTGGCCCCAGTATGCACCTCATACGTCCTCTCGACCGTCACCCCCTGAGGGCTAATGGACCCGCTCATGCGGTCCCTCCCGTACGCTCCGCCGCCATTAACCGTTCCATCGGCACCCAACTCTTCCTCACTGGTGCGACTGAGGTGCTCCGTCGGCACGCTGGCCTTGCGGATCGATTGGGCCAACCGTGCTGATGAGGAGTTGAAATCCGAGACCATGTTGAAGTTGCTGGATCTGGGGGTGCTACCGTGAGGTCGCACAGGCTCGTCGCCGTCAATGGCTGCGGCAGCCCAGACAGAGGAGAGGGGGAGTAGGATGGCGACGAGGCAGATTGCTAGGGTACCTGCTTCGTAGAAGGTTTGTTGGGGGAAGTAGTCTAGGATTGCGAAGAAGGCTGGGTGGGTGTTAGCCTGATGTCTACGTGGGAAGATTGAGAAGACTTACAAGGAATTATCATCGTGCATCCAGCCATGATTGTGATGATCTGCATTGGACCCCACTGCTTGAGGCCCATCTTTTTCCGCTGATACAACGTCCAGCCCAACTTGCTGGCAAAGATGGTGCAAAAGTACCAGATTGAGGCCGTCTCGGTGATCAGACTTGCTCGGCCGAGCATCAGCTGGTCGGATGCCACAGTAGCACCGAGAATTCCTTGTACATTGCGGATGGTAAGCCCGAAGCGGAAGCCGATGGCGAGAAGCGAAACTACCATTGAGAGCGCGGTTATGGGCCACCGGATGCGGTTGCTCATAGTCTTGCATACCACATTTGTCTGGAGAACAAGCGAGGCCTCAATGGTCATGAGCAGGAAGAGAGTGAGAAGAGCAGCGGCCACACTATTCGCATATGCGGATGACGGGACAGTCGAATAGTCGTGGGAGAGATAGCGATAGGCATCCGTCCAGGGGCCGACGTAGTATAATATTTGAAGCAGAGAGCGTAGGCATGAGAGGATTAGGGAGAGGGCGTTTAGTATGAAGATTGGCGCTTTGCGCTTTGACGCGCTCGTTGTGAGTATGACCACTAGGAACATGATAAGTGAGGCGCCGAGTTGGCATCCGTATACAACGCATATTTCGCTTTTTAATGTACTGAGCTGGTTGATCATTCCTATATTGGAAATCACTGGCGTGCCATCTGTTTTATATAATGTGAAGTTCTGCTGAATGGCGTCGAAGTTTGCAGGAAGATGGGCGTTGGCGTTCGACATCCTCGATTAAGAAGCCCAGAGCACCAAAGATGGATATATACGTAGTGGTGGTATGAAGAGAGCGCCTCTGAGAGAGAAGGCTTTGGTGCTTAGTGTTGGAGGTCGATATCAAAATCGAGGAAGGGTTGAATTCGACGGCAGATGGGGATAGAAATAGTCTTCCAAAATCCAATCTCCTCACTGTCGAAGACAATGTCTCCCTCGGTATCCAGTCCAGCAGTCAAATGGGTCCGGATGTATAATATGAAGCCTTAGTCAATCATCTCAGGGGCTCACAACGTATGAAAAGGAGTAATAAGTTCGGAGACATGGTAATGTATTTCCACATACCAGGAGCAATGACTGACACAGTCATGACCCTCCGGTTATATATCATGGCCGCACTGATAAATGCTGCAAATAGCTGGATCTCGAGGGATCGATCGCATTGCCGGCGCTATCTCAAGAACAATAGTAAGAAGCTACCCTGCCGATGCGGCCGAGTCGCTTAATCCTTACTATTGTTCTGCCGCCCCTGTGCATCTCAGAATCGGGTTCCAGCAATGAAAACGCAGGGAAAGCAAGACCCTGAGATCTAAGAGTCGGATCTCTTGCAGTTTAGGGACGAGACATGAATGGAATCTGACCTGGGCTGATTGGCAGGTTATATATTTGCTGAAGCTGATGGGAAGTGAGGATGACGAGACAGCTGAAGTGGTGCAGCTCGCACACTGCCTTACTATTGTTATGTTGGACTTGAGGAAAAGAAGCCAACTACCTGAGAGACCGATAGTATGAAATGGTACTTTCCGGATGTCTTGTCACCATCAAAGAGAATATGTGAGTCCTCATATGTTTATAGGGAAAGAAAGGTTGTCCGCCATGGGCCAAATATCATCGTGATCACGTGTTTATGAACAGATTTTGGCTTCCTCTTGCTGTTTTCGACAAGCCTAGATTTGCCATGTACACTTGCCAACAATCTACTACATTTTTTTGAGCTTGGGGCAGTACAATAAATCATCTGTTATCGTGTTTTTCTTTTGCATAGTTGTTTGAAATGTGTTGGCTTTCCTGTTACGCGGTTCACGACTTTGGTGCTCACATAAGTAAGTGTACATAAGTGAGGTCGCCATTAACACGTCAGTCTTGTACTGAACAGTACGCCAACACATCTACTCAGCTAGGATGTAACCCTTTGAAGGCAATCTTTGATGTCCGTTATTCTGTTCACACTGTACTTTAGCTTTGACATTCGCATAGCACATCCCTTATCAAAACTGCCGTATTGTTTGATAGGCAGTGGCCGAAGATCTGTTAGCAGGGCTATAATCGTCAAAGATAAGCAGCGTGCTGCAATACTCGCGCGGCTCGAAGCATTGATGTTGTTCTTGAGCGTATTCTTGTTCAGCTTGGGGTACAAGTTCTCCCGCCCAGTCGTGGGCGAAGTCACACACGGGGAGTGAAACATTGGAACCCGAAACGCCTCTGCATCCCACCCAGTGAGTACCATGCAGTACTTCGAGCAACGCGGACACTTCACACATCAGGTCTGTGAATTTTGCGACATGTTCCCAGTGGCTTTCCAGCGGTTGTGTGCTGTTGGCCAGTGGGTGCAGGGGCGAAGTCACAAAGCGACACGCCTCAATCCGCGCTTCCGCGCAATATCGAGTCCCTGCATTTCACCATCTGAGTGGCTGGGATGATTATCCCGCACTCCGCGGCGCTCCAAGGAGCCACCGCGCGTCACCAGCATGTCAAGCGACTGGCTCGAGGCAGGGGCATTGATCGGAGGAAGAGACCGAATCTGTTGGATCAAGCGATACCTCGCACTGCGGATGGTGACGATTGATCACATATCCCGCCAAGCGCAAACCCTTATATCGGGTGGCAATTTTGCTCCTGTCTGCCAGTGGTTGCTGGGCCACTGCATTCAGGTGCGGCATCGCCTTTGGGGGGCACGGGAATCCCCTAGTTCTCGTTCGTGACTTTACAGCTAAGAGCCAAGAGTTTTTTCACCAGATGCTGACTGGCCACCCAATCTTTGGACAGCTAGAGAGGCGCCCAAAAAGAGAAAAGAGCTTTGCTTCTCCTCGGGTACCTAGCGGTACCGCGAGTAGGTCGTGGTTGTTTACCGATAGGTGCGGCTAGGGCAAGACCTGTCCATAAACAGCAGCATCTCCTGGCCAATTTGAGACGGAACCGCTCCGATTTCTCTGTAGACGCCCACTTATTGGGCTCGCTGGACTCACTGGACTCACTGGTGTACTCCGTACCGTCTGATAAATGATCCAGAACTCCCGATCAGCCGTCGAGACCAGGATGCTGGCAGGCGCGATGTTGATGGGGCCTTGCAGATCCTGAAACCCCACGGAAGGGTTACCGTCTGTGCTTTCTGTGGGCTTGTTTCAATGCTAAAGCAACGACCAGTAGCGGGACTCGACAGCGGCCCTCAGGGGTCAAGAGAGTGGGAATTAAAGCGCTCGACCATGGCTCAGTCCTACACAGACAAATCAGCGAGCTCAGAGTACTGTGTGCGAGGAATAAGCTTTCAACCTTTCAACAGGACCCATATTGGATGTTTCGACTAAACATCTCGGCCTTTTCCAACCGGTTCCATGCCCTTTTCGGGGATTTGACGGCCTGTTAGGGCCAGGAACCAGGGCCGTAGTGTTTGAGAGGATCCCACATCGTCAGCCTGTTTCCAACGGCAATTGCACACAAAGTCCACATTTCTTGCCCCAGAGTTCCAGTTCTGGACTCCCAACATGCACAAGCAGTCAAAGTCTGGTTGACCTTGAACCCTCTGTGGTACACTACCGCTATATGGGTATCTTCTCCGTAACTTAGGTCTCAGCGAGGTCGCCCACAGAAATGGAATCGGATCGAGAGGCTGGAACCTGGCCTGTAGAAACTCTTTGTTAATAGAACCCACTTGCAGTATCAAACGAAACGAAACACAGCGTCGCGCCGTGGATGCAACCGCTTTCAGACGAGTCAGGTAATCGAGTTATGCTGCAGCAGCCAGTGGGGCCGACATCGACATGTGTTGATTAAAGGTGAATCACTGGATCTTTAATCCTCGTGATACCCCTGCTTATCCCCCGTTTATCCCCCTGTTCCGATGTGTTGTTTCCGTACGCGGCTGCTCAGTTTGGGAAACAAGTAACCATAGGACAGATTATTCATGATGTTGTGGAACCGTCTGTCGGAGGGCCCTGTAAGAATATTCGTACTGTTGCTGTTGTACCTGCATGGGAGGCCTGGGCCTCCCCATTTTACCCCACCAACCCATTCGAATTCACTCACGCCTGGCCTGGTCTTATCATGTACTGTACCTGATATATATACAAACTCTTCCACCCACATATCTCCTCTTTTCTTTTTTTCTTCTCCTTTTCACATCTCAACCTCCGTTGGCCAGAGATTGATATCATTCTCTCTTTTTTCTTCAGTTCTTCTTGTTTATACGATCATTCATAGCCTGTGGCTACTGACAAAAGTCCTTACCATTCACATTCATTGACTGAATCCCACCGATCTCGACGATTGCTTATTCCAGAAACAAACAACTTTCAACTTGCTCTTGATTCGATCCCAGTTGACTGGCTGATCACTCGATACCACTGTCCTTTGCACAACTATACAAACAAACAACATACAGCTCTACCAAACCGCAATCCTTCAAGATGCGTTCCACCAGCACCAGTGCCCTTGTGGCCGCTCTTCTCGCTATTGCTCCCGCAGATGCTTTCTGGCGTCTCCCCTGCAGGGCACCGCTTCTCTATGAGCGTTCCGACCCTATTGTCAACCCAGGCACTACCTCCTCCCACTCTCACACCATCATGGGAGGCAATGGGTTCAGCAATGACATGAGCTACGCCGACACCCAGGCTTCTACTTGCTCGTCTTGCACAGTTACCAAGGATTTCTCTAACTACTGGGTTCCCAACCTTTACCTCAAGGAGCAGGATGGTTCTTTCACCAGCGTCGAGCAGGTTGGTGGAGCTCTGATCTACTATCTGTAAGTCAACCCATCAGTTTACTTGTCATACGAGTCCTAATAATCGATGTATAGCCAACGCTCTGATCCAAAGGACCCAGAGTACGACCAAGGTCTGCTCGCCTTCCCAGAGGGTTTCCGTATGTTGGCAGGAGATCCTATGCTCCGTTCCTTCAGCGATACCTTGGAGCAAAAGGCTATCAGCTTTGCTTGCCTTGGAACCGACACCAAGGAGACCAACAGTATCCCAGACATCAACTGCCCCAACGGTCTCCGTGCCCAGGTCTTCTTCCCATCATGCTGGGATGGCAAGAACCTCGATTCGGACGACCACAAGTCTCACATGGCCTACCCTTCTCTCGTCGACAATGGCAACTGCCCCGAGTCTCACCCCAAGCGCTTCATCTCCCTCTTCTACGAGGTAGTCTGGGATACCGCTAAGTACGCCGACAAGTACGCCGGCGGCAAGCACCCATTCGTCTTCTCCAACGGTGATGAGACTGGCTTCGGATACCACGGAGACTTCGTCAACGGCTGGGACGTGCCAACCCTTCAGAAGGCTGTCACCGAGTGCACCAACTTGAGCGGTGTCGTTGAGGACTGCCCAGTTTTCCAATTCTTCGATGACGCGAAGGTCGATGCTTGCAAGATTCAGCCAACGATCAACGAGAAGGTCCAGGGCCAGTCCCTCGCTGCCCTCCCAGGCTGCAACAAGCCCTCAGGAGAGGGCGCCAAGGCCGTCGCTTCCAAGGACTGCGCCGCGGATACCAACAATGCCAGCACCGGTAACGGAACTGACAGCACCGACAAGGGAAGCTCCAGCGCTTCTTCCGCCGGTACCGCTTCCGCAACTGAGGCTCCCACCTCTTCTTCTGCTTCTTCTAGCGAGAGCTCCTCGGCACCAGTCTCCAACCAGGCCCCAGATACCAAGCAAAACAATGCCGATACCCCAGACGTTGTCGAGACTGTCCCAGTTTACCCCGTTGCTGCCACCCAGCCAACAGCCGTAGTTGACACCAAGGCCAAGAACCAATGCGGTGGCATCGTCACCGTCACCGTCGCCGAGGCCACCGTGACCGTTACCCAAATGGGCTCGACCGCCGCCACAAAGGCCGCAGCTGTTGAGGCTTCGACTCCTCAGCAAGACGCCGTCCAGGGCGGATCTGACGAGGCATCCGCGCCCGTCGTCGGCTCTGCTGCTCCAGTTGATGCAGGATCATCTGCTCTCCCAACGCTCCTGCCTAGCTCCACTGGTATCTACACCAACGGCACCAAGCACCACGGACACGGCCACGGAGGACCCAAGCACCCCCACCAGAGACCAACCGGTGTCTTCCCATCGGGTGGCTTCGCGCGTCCCACTGCGAACTAAGCCATCCTTGGCTCCTCTCATCATCCTTCCACTTTTAGGTGTGAGATGTATTTATACCTTCGACTTCTCTGTTTACACTTCCACCACCATAAGGGACCTCGCCTTGGGGCAACCCTTCTTCAATTCACTTCACTTCTTTCTGGGGCTTACGCACCAGTGACCCTTTTGGGTATTCATTCTTTTACAGCATAGGCTATTTATATTTGGAGGATCGGGATTTTTTTTTGGATGTCTCTCTCCCCACCGTACTTTTTTTTTTTTTACCAGCCTTGGACCTGCCAACTTTTTTTTGGGTAGATAGAGGTTGGCTTACACTCGTTTGAGACGGGTTGGTGGTTATATACACTTTTCTTTTGAGTGTATAGGGAGGAGACTTTTTTTGTATATTTAGACGGTGATGGGGGTTGCAGAAAAGTCGAAGGGATTTGGGAGAAGTTTGTTTATAGAACTATCAACGTCGATATACACTCGCTTTGTTAAGAGATGCTACTTATTGTCCTTGCATAGTAGTTGTGATTGTAGAATTGTAATATGTGTCAAGAAGGTAATTGGGTTTATGCCAGGTTGAACTGCCTGCAATTCATAACAGCTCAGCGCATATGAAGCCAAATAATAAATTTTATTCGACACCACCAGGTTTACAAAGCATCATTGATTCAAAGACAACTATTATTCTTCTCGTTTCTCCTGCTACGCCACTTCCCAGCACAAAACAACGACTTCCCAGTAAAACCCAACCTCAGTAACCAATTCACAGATACACGCTTGCAGAAAACGCCCTCGCCTCATCCACCAGCTAGCAAAGCCGGGTATCATTGCACCTCCTTGATGTAATCCACAAAGCAAAACACCCCCATAATTCAACACCAAACATAAATGGAGCATTACCGCCACGTATTCTCTCTGTTGTACGAATTCTCGATCTCCAGTCATAGGTTGTTCTTGATCAGTCGTAAAATTGGTCGCGGAACTTGCTATCCGTCTTATTGTTCTTCGGCGCAAGCTCATGCCGCACTTCGATGCCAGCTTCCCGTGCCGCCTCGACCGCATCATGGTAGCAATTTGTGCAGTTCATCATATTGACAAATTTTGGCTTATTCTCCCGCTCGAAGAGCTCGCGCAGTGTAGATCCGGTGGAGCAGGTGTAGGATAGATCGACTTCTTTCAGGTTGGGGAACTGGCGCAGAACCTCGATGATGGTTTTTTCCGGGAGTTCGATATTCTGCGCGAGCGAGAGGGTTTCCAGTGCCGCAGAATGTGCGGGTAAGGTGTATGTCCAGTCATTGCGGCTGCCGCATTGTGAGTAACTGTTGGCGTTGCCGCCGAGTTTCAATGTCTTGAGGGAGCCGGAGGTCAACGAAGGGTTAGCCATGTCATTGACTACGGTAGAAAATATGCTGTTTTCAATGCCGAGGTATTCAAGTTTTGACAATAGGGGAACGTCATTTTGATCTGGGTCAAATGTGTAGAAACCCAAGTTCGCATTCCGCGCTTCTAGGTGGGTTAATGTGCTTGGGAGTACGGGCAATACAGGAAACCCTGTACCCGAAATATCAAGATACGTCAGTTTTGTCCAGCTGGACTCATGAATCACCTGTGGATCAGTTCCGTAATGCCATTTTTTAATCGTAGCTGACTTCATATTTGGTGATGCCTTGATCAGATCATGCTGTTCATGTGAGATTTTGCGCTCTTGTGTAGGAGAAAATGAACTTACGTATTCCGAACCAAATGAAAATGGCCTTCCATTCGTAGCGAGGGGGTCTGGTAAGGCCTGAAGAACGACGAATTGGAGATGAGGCATTTCTGGCCAGGCGCATGGTGTTTGACGAATAATTACCGCATGAAACTCGACGTGCTCTAGGTGAGTGTAATGGGCCATTATCCGCTTTATAGCAGAAATATGCACCCAGCTTCCTGACGACACAACCAGCGTTTTGAGATATTGCGACGGGACCGGAAGCATCTCGGGGATTCCTGCGAGCTTAGAGGAAATACGCAGCTCAAGACGCTCTAGTTTGTTGCGGCGCTGGACCCGCTTGATATAGTTGCGGCACCTGTCCCCATAATCATTCGAACAAATTGTTGCACTGCGCAAGATGTAACCGCTATGTTCGGCACGTTTTAACCAGGCCGTAAGTGCTGTTTCTGACATCTTATTGTTGAAAATTCTCAAATCCTGCCATAGCGGAGGGTATGATTCCATAGATTTCTTCCAACCCTTGGAAACTGATAGGCAGCAGCTATTTCATATCAGAAACCATAAAATAAACAAGGTGTTGTGTTGCATGAACTTACCCGCGAGATTTCAAATCTAGAAGACCCCATATATCCTGAACAATCTCCTGTGGAAGTCGAGTCAGGGGATCAAGACGATTAGCTACCAGGGATTGCTTCCTCAAGGCTTCATAATGTTTAGATAGAGTCTTTAGATAGTTAGCTTCAGACACTTCGGCAGTATCAAGTGAGTCCAAACCTTTCGATCTTCATTGCCTACAGGCACCTTGTGAAGCCCACGTTTGAGAATCTCTAGAGCTTTATCGCGCTGTCCCATGAGCTGAACAATCTGACCACATCGCAAATACCCCTTATTGGTTAGCATTCTTCGAACAAGGAGGGGGCGGCGGTATGCGTCTTACCATGGCCATATCCGGCAGGCGCTTGATAATCTCACGACCATCGCGTAGCGCTTGTTGGAATTTCTCTAGTTTTATATATACAAGGCTCCTCTTGTTCAGAAGAGCAGGCACTAGCTTCGGTGAAGAGCACTCGATGGCCTGTACAAGAAACTGTTAGTTATCAAAAATATCACGTGACCAATACTTCCTGAAGGCAACAGGTAAAATGTATGGGCTGTAGATTCGATGTTGGCGATATTAAACAAGAGGCAGACAAATGACAGAGCAGGCCAGCATGAAAAGTAAATTGGTGGCCAAATTAAAAACAAACCTACCTTACTGAAATGTTCCATAGCACCGAGATGGTCCCCTTTTTGGAAGCATCTGCTTCCAAGGGTATCATGATCCATGGTTCGAAGCGGTGCCGGTCATACAACTTGGCTTTGATGCAACTGTTTATGTTATCTGTTCATGGCTCATGGCTCATGATTTATGGAAAGTTCGAGCGAGCGAGGTTTTGTGAAGTGAGATCAGCAACGCGCATAGATAGGAGGTCGCGTTTGGGGGCTCAGAGATCTGTCAGTCGGCAGATCTTTTATCCGAAGAAACCTCCCAGGCAAGGCTATTATGTTCGTAGCCTCACTGAATTGGTTCACTTTCTAAGAAGAAAACGATATTCCAGGTTGTTTATGGATTAAACTATCTTACCTGTTACCCTGAGCCTGCTTGTGGCTCTAACTCATTGCTTGCAATATGACAAGCATCGACGAGCTTTTCAAGGTTTGTCCTCCGTCCATTGTTATTGGAGTAGTGTTCCTAACTTCACGCCCAGAAGCCAGCTCTTCCAAGCCATAATAAGAGGAAGCTGGAAACCATTCAAGACCCAAGTACGTGATATTCTGGGAAACGGACGCGGCCCTTGACTAACTGATGGTAGATGTTCACTACAAATCGCCGAAACTATCGACCAATGGCACCGCCAGCGGGAGGCCCCAGGATGGCCTGGAGGATGACGACGATGTAGAGGCTGGGCCATCGAGACCTCCCGATAACGATGAAGACTATGGTCCAGACATACCAGACGACGAAGACGGACGCTTCTTCGGCGGCGGAATTACAAAGGACGAGTCGGAGATACTGGACTACATGGAGGGGCAAGAAGATGCGAACGTTGCACCGGAAAAGATAGACATAGCATGGGTCAGGAAGCTGGCACTCAATTTCGAGAAGCGAATATCGAAGAATGCAGAACTGAGGGCCAAGTTTGAGAACGACCCACAGAAGTTTATGGGGTCTGAGGCAGACCTGGACGCAGACGTTAAAGCCCTCTCGTTATTAGCAGAACACCCCGAGCTATACCGCGAGTTCGCCAGGCTTGGCTGCGTCAGTTCCCTCGTTAGTTTGCTCGCTCACGAGAACACCGACATTGCCATCGATGCCATCGAAATCGTTAGCGAGCTCACCGACGAAGACGTCGAAGCCGACCCCTCCCAATGGAGCGCCGTGGTCGACGCCATGCTCGAGTCCGGCCTCCTCGACCTCCTCACCTCCAACCTCTCCCGCTTCGACGAGTCCCAAGAATCCGACCGCGCAGGTGTCTACCACGTTCTCAGCGTCCTCGAGAACCTTGCCTCGCAACCCGCCCACGCCGAAACAATCGGCCAAGACCCCGCGGTCCTCAAATTCCTCATCGCTCGCATCCAGATCAAGGAGAACCCGACAACGCAGAATAAACAGTACGCTGCTGAGCTACTCGCCATCCTCCTCCAATCCGCGGCCGCTACGCGCACTCACCTTCTCACACTTAACGGCGTCGACACCCTCCTCCAGCTTCTCGCTCCCTACCGTAAGCGCGACCCCGCGCACGGCACTGAGGAGGAAGAATTTGTCGAGAACGTCTTCGACGCTTTGACATGTACCGTCGACGACGCGGCGGGTAAATCTGCATTCCTCGAAGCAGAGGGTGTCGAGC